>CAVLJG010000001.1:49109622-49313573 GCA_963669975.1 Acanthoscelides obtectus | reverse complement strand
TAAATTTTGAAATTCCCTTTGTAAAATTTCTTTCTGATACTGCTAAAATTGAAGCTAATTCATCAAGAGACGCCCCCATAAATCGAAAAGAGTCTATAACCGCAATTTAATGTTATTTTCATCTGAGTGCAGCGTAAAGGAGATGTATTTATCTTTGTTGATGGGAAGTAGACTTAAGCGACCTTTTTTACATAAATTCGAAATCATAAAGTGACTATCGTACCCACTTAATTATGGAATATAACCGGCACAACAAACAATTTTCTAAAGTTCAGATTGCATGCTTGGTGTGCGTAACCTCTGAACTCTCCACTGAAATGGTTGTGATCTCTAACGATTATGTCTTTTTTGTTTTTGAAAATCTCTTACCGCAAATATGACATGATGTTGCCTTACATGTGTCTAATTTTTCAATCATAGGTACGCTTGTTTTTATTTTTGAGTTTACAAATTGCGCAACACCAGCCATACGATTTGCAAACCAATCCATACAATCTGCACCTCGAAAGCTCTCGAAATAAGAAAGGCTATCATCATAGCTGCATTTTACATAGAAACCAGCACTATACGGAACGTGTTTTTGATATTTTATGGTTTTAGTTAAATTTACGACGCTACTTTCTTTATGATTTTCTAATTGACATTCAAAATCTGCATAAACAACAAAAGGAGTATTTTGTTGGTATGTAAAGTTTTTAAATTCAACGCAGCTCTCTTTAGGAAGGTTAATTTTATATTTATTAAATTTAGAACACAGTTTTTCATGTTCAACTAATTTATTTTGCTGATGGAAATAGTTCAGACATCTATCGCAAATAAATTTTTTCTCACGATGTTTATTTAACTGGCTACTAATAAGACGCGAAAGATTTTTAATCCAACAATAGTGATATTTAATTTCATCGATTGAATCATTATCTTCATTTGCTGGCGCTGGTGGAGGAGCATCATAATCATTTAAACGCGGATAATATTTATTTTGAGCTAAAAGTAAATTAACATGCGTATCCCGTTTATTTTCCGTTAATCTTGCTGGTACTACTATGTAAAATGATTTTTTTTCTGTTTCGATCAATTCTAAAGCGTAAACATTGACTGAAATGTTATTCATCTTTTCAAATTTTGAAATTTTTGTTAGCAGCATAGGACTATCTAAATTTTCTGTTTGTAAAACGTCAGTAAAGTGTGGATATGAGGAGGTTAGTTCTGCATGTCTTTTTTTGCTAGGAGTCCGAAGAGCGCTTACAATGGCCCAGTAAAAGCAATTTTGATCTATATTTTTAATGTTTATACAAGCATTTTTCCTTATAATCGGTTCTGGTAGTCTAATATAAGATGAACCGTTTCCCAATTGATATTTACTGATATTAACAACTAAGGAAATAATTTTATTTAACGCAAATCCCGAATCTTTTTCAGCAAATTCCGATAATTCGTTTAAAAGTTTATCTTTCACATATATCTTAAACCACTCGTCTATTTGAGTTGATGTATCAATAATATGATTTTTAGTATTAATATATTTAATTCCCAAAATTTCATTATCCCCGATTTCCTAATAAACTCCCCGCAAAATGTTGTATTTACTTTGAGCGCACAATGGGTGTTCAAAATATTCCTAATTTTCCTTTTAAAAACAACTACACAATCTGCTAAAAATTGATTCAAGTCCTTATGACGCAAATTAGCTATGGAACCGGTTTTTATTCTACTTTGAAAGCTCGATTCTACATTTTCCCATCTAACCCTCTGACCCAATGTTAAGTGAAGTCCTGCCCCAATATGTCTAGTTAAAATCAACTTTCTAAAATGTTTAAAATGCCCCAAATTTGTTTCTACTTTTCTACAGGTCCCTACAGATAATTTATTTTGCCTTCTACTACGAATTACCCGTTTACATAATCTAATTTGTTTTTCTATTCGTTTCAGCCACACTTCCGCGTCTCTGATTGTAAAATTATCAAATAAAATTTTCCGTAGACTAACAATTGATAGTAGAACACCGTCTGTTTGTTTGATGATCTTTTTAACCTTATTTGAAGACATTTGAAAAGACGACATTTTTTTTTCAAGCAAACACATTACTCAAAAATATATAAAAATGCTCACCCTGTCCTCCTCCTCCTGTTCTCTGCTTTGTTAATTTTCCACTATTTTGAATGATGCTAGCGGTCGGCTTTTCCCTACGTCCACTTCCCCTTGGAAGATGATCGAGTATTTTCCGTGAAAAAGTTCGTCGATGACCGGCTGGTACGTTTCCGTCACCCGCTGTGGTAGAAATAGCACTTCCGGTCCTAAATCTAGTAGCACGGCTTCCCCAAATTTCGACTTGACCACTTTAGCTGCTTGGATTGCAAATGGTGTCCCGACTGGTAGGTCCTTTAATTTTCTGATAGGTTTGCGGTCTACAATCGAAGACGCAGCATTAATTTTGATAAATCCATCTATAAAAAAATTGAGTCGTCTAACTATTTTGAAGCATAACACGAAAAAACAGTTGCACTTAGAGACATAAAAAAGAAAAATATTAAATAAAATAGCACTTACTTTTTTTAAAATTTTCGCTATCTCGTCTCTCTCGAAGCACTATTGTACTGCGGCCGTTGTTCCAGCTTGCAGCGTTGTGCGTTAAGTGTGAAACAATGATGACTATTGCATGCGCTCGCTAAATATAAATACGTGGTTGAGATAACACACGCGTGCATGAGATAATTGTATCGTAAATATGCATATTATATGCATCATATTCTCAGTACCATTTTTATCGAGAAAACAACATTCATTGCGGTTGCAGTATTTTTTATATAATTTCTTAGTAATACATGAATGTATCGTTTGTCCGGCGGAAATTCCAATTACAAGTTGCACATGAGAGTAGAAATTTAGAAATATAGTAAATTCGTGTATGATTATTGTATATTTGCTGCCTAATTTTTTTTCAGTCAAGATTTTGATTGGGGGGTAAACGAATTTATATTTGCTATCTGAGATTTTTGACATCATTCTCTATCAGGTGTTGGTTCATGAAATTGGACATGCTCTCGGCATAGCACATAGTGCTTCTCCGAATGCTATTATGTTTGCCTTCTATCAGCATGAGATTCGTGGTCTAGATGTTGATGATATAAATGCAGTACAATATCTATATGGAAGAAAAAACAAATATGATTCAATCCCAACGTCTACCACCGCATCAGCAATACCAAAAACAACAACAACTATAAGATCTACAACTCGTAAGCAGCCGATCCTCAAAAATTTGTGTGATATTATTCCAGATTTTATGTTTTTAGCTATTGCTCCAGAGTTTTCAAATTACCGATTATATATTGCACATGATATGTTTATATGGAAACTAGACTTAAACGAAATGATTATCCCATCTCAGCCTGAACTTCTTGTCGATTATGTTCCTACAGAATTACGTCAATACACTTTACAACATATTTTCCAATCAACAAACGGTGACTTGATTACCATTGTGTCTCCAAACAACTATTTCTCAGCATCATTCCCTACCATTAAATTTCTTGATAATTTTTCAATTGATATACCCGATAGGGCTCGAATCAATGCTATTTTTCAATCAAACGCAGGACGGTCCTATACCTTTTATAATAATATGTCATATATAGAATTTTCTAACGATTTTACTGATGTGTTGAACAGAGGACGGATAAGAGACATATTTCCTGGGTTACCTGAAGTTTAGGGAAAAAATTAAAAAACAACCAGAACTGAACCGTGAAATACATAATTTGATTCTTGTCTGTCATGAACCAAATCAGTTGTCGAACAATGATTTGAGTCGATTAGTATCAACATCTAAAGTACTCCCTGATATGTAGTTTTATTGAAAATACCTCTGGTTTGCGAAATAATATTGTCGGAATTTCTTGTTGCAAGTTGTTCAAGCGCGGGTATTCAAAACATGGCACACACACACACACCAATCAACCTTATTGTTATATATACTATATGTTTCAATAAAATATCCATTATACTATTTTCATTTTGAACGGTATCATCCTGTATAATAATAACAGTACATCGTATACAGGTTATGAGACATTCTGACCGACCGACCGACCGACCAGAGGAGCCCACCACGCTATTTAGGTCACGCCTTGCTATATACGATTTAACGATATACCGTCGGTCCATCGATCCGCTATTTTTCGATGCACCCCTGTATACACGTTGCCCCCCGTAATCCACGCCAACACCAGACAGGTGCGACATCGGCGCCATCTATGCGCGAGATGCCCAACCCATCAATGGCAGCTGTCCAATGACACATAGATTCCGTTTGGTTTGTACAGCGCCAAACAAATCGGCGCCATCTATGCGCGAGATGCCCAACCCCTCAATGACAGGTGTCCAATGACACATAGATTCCGTTAGGTTTGTACACCGCCAAACAAATCGGCGCCATCTATGCGCGAGATGCCCAACCCATCAATGACAGGTGTCCAATGACGTATGACAGATGACGTTTTAACACCATCTATGCGTGAGATGCCCAATGACGCATGACAGGTGTCCAATGACACACAGATTCCGTTTGGTTTGACAGCGCCATCTAGCGGCGGAATCCCCAACTCATGATTACAGATTCCGTCCAACAACCTGTCAATGGCGCGCGACGTCAGCGCCTCTGGTGGCGGATTTTGGAAGTTTTGAGACCGAATCCCCATAAGACATCTACTCGCCTCCAATGACCCTGGAACCACCTGGAAACTTTTGGTCACAAAGTTCTGTATTTTACCACACATGTCAAGTCTTTTCATTTGATATGTAAATTGGGGTTTTTTTACAGAAATATGTAACTCGCAATTTCGAAACGGCGGCAATCTTGGAATCAAATTTTTAGTGAAGTACTGTATTCTACAAGGCGACGACTCTTATTTGAGATATTAGCAAGTATATTATCCGCCATTTTGTAACGGCCGCCATCTTGATTTGAAACTGTTTTCATATTACTGTTTTGTACAAGTGCTTCCATTTGATATCCATATTGGGGTGATTGAACAAAATGATTTTTTGTGGTATCATCTCTGAAGCATGGCCTATTGTATAAAAAGAAATGATCAAAATCGATTAAAAATTTCCCCTCTTTCATTGAAGTCTATTAAAAGTATCACTTACTGGTCCGATGTTTATCTCGAACGACCGACGTTAAAACTGCTACTGTTTAACTTGGGACAACAAATTATCTGAATACGTCCTTTCTTAGTCCGTACACACCGCCGCGTTGCTTCGACTGGCAGCACGAGATAGTGGATAAAATTCGTGTAAAAGCCTATTTGCAGAGGTTTTCGCGCTTCAAAATTGACGCTTCATTTTTGAATATTTTCCAATGAAATTTTCACAGTGCACTAAAAACAAGACTCCACAGGGTGCTATAGAGCCACTTTTTCGTTTTTTCCTCTGGGTTATTTTTAAAAAAATCGAGAAGTCGAACAACAATTATCTCTACTTCCACCCACCATAACTCCTGAAAAAAATTTTTTTTAGAAAAGTGGCTCTATAACACCCTGGACAATTGTCTTCTGAACATACTGTATAAATTTTATTCAAATATATAGAAAAATGGAGCGTCAATTCCGAAGCAGCTAAACCCTTGTAAATGGCCTGAAACTCACTGCGTCGGAGCCGCCTTAAGGGCAAAGGTACAGGGAAATCTACAATATGTAACAATTGTACTAATAGGTACGATAAATTCCCGAGGTTGGAGGCGTGTAAATATACTAACACCAAAAAATCGAGACATACTGTCCTGCACCTCCTAAAGCCCCCAACCTCAATCTTTAGCCCCTATGAAATTTTTTCAAAATGCAGCCTCTGAAACGTAAAAAAGGAATTACGGCTTTTATCTGTTCGTCTTCCGCCTATAGGTCCCCTGCAACTGGACCAGTTTTCAAAAACTACAAAGCTCTTTCTTTGGGTGTTTCCTCGTTAGAGTCCGTATGAAGTCTCCGCTTTCTCACGTATTCCCCTATTTAGCCACAATGTACCTCAAGGCATTCAGGCTCAAGTATAAAAATAAACACATCCCTCGAAGTTGCCAATTTTATACATTTTCGGCAATACACTAATTTAGTTTCGAATCCCCCTAGTTGGTGCTTGCCACTCTTAGCCTCATATTCTATAGAATATTTCTGAGCTGAAATTAGTGACTTTAGAGATGTAGGGGTGGGCCAATAATTAAGGACAACGGCTGTATCTCAACAACCGCTCAAGCTAGCGGCAGGGGGTTGTAAGTAATATACAAGATTCTGTACCCTGCTTTGGAATAGATCACACGATATTATCTTTTATATAACACCTTTATTACACAATACATATTTTATAGAATACATTTGTGCGTCATCTTTATAAATATTTTGTATTTTCTTTTATGAAAGCGCCAAGCTTTTGTTTGGTTCAATAAGATTAGACGTAACATAATATTTATAGGTATGTAACTATCAATCCATTTTACTCCATTTTTAAATGTCATGTATTCACTTTCATGCTTCTTATTATACATTTTAGGTTATTTTACAGAATAAAACTGGATAGAAACTTGGCAACTGTATGTTGTAATGACTAATTCCTATAACGAATACATATTTCCTAAGTTAGCATAATTAACATAAAATAATAAACTAACATAAACATTTCATGGAAAAGTATCCAGAAAAATGTTTGGAAATTATTTACAGCTTCCGCAAATGGCGGCTAGGGAGCGCCAATCCAATTTCAAACGCTCAGATGCCATTATTTTGTAAAAATTCATAATGAACATACTCATTAAATATCAGTGTCATTGCATCAGTATCATTTTTTCGTATTATGGTCAGTTTAGGGTGGGGGAAGGGTTGAATGGTATTTCAAAAAGAATATCAGATAACTCCTGATTGGCTGCACGGATTTTGATGACTATGGTTTCGTTAAAAAGACTGTTCACCGGAGCTCCTAACTAATGCTCAATCTTAACAGATTAGTTTACTTTGTGACCGCAAGATGGCGCTTTATGGATATCAGCGTTTTTTGGATTTTTTCAAATACAACCATACGATTTTGCTATATTGATCGGGAAGATTAAGATCTTTATTTGTTATGGAGATATATTAATAATTAATATATTACTGCTGGATAATAAGAAGGATTAATCATATGAAAAGTGGTGAAAAATGTACCAATATGACACGATTTTTTACTTTAAAATGAATTTTTACTCTTTTTCATAACCATCAGAGGGATAATGGATGTTCAGCCTATTATGCTGCAAATGTCCTTCAACTCCTGGACACACTGGCAGGATTATTACGTAAGAAAACTGTATAATGTCAAAAAAAAAAAAAAAAAGTCAAATTGTTAACTAAATAGCTGGTAGTGTACAAATATACTAAATGACATATAAATCCGAACACCCAGTTTAAATGGTTTTATTTTAATAAAAGTTGGTGAATGTATTTATCTTACTGTAAATAACAAGTGAAAAAATTGTCAGCCTTATCAATTGGACATTCCGGTTTTTATACTGTTTTCTTTTAATTCACTAACGCTCTAAAAATGAATACTTCAGCCGCAGTAAAGAATCAACGTTGGCGTATTTTGGTTCTTGACATCCTTTACGATCGGTTACGATGCCTAGAGTACGGAGACCTGTACGATTTCGTCAACTTAGTGAGTTTGATAGGGGCCGTATAGTGGGACTTCGGGAAGCTGGACTTTCTTTTCGGGCAATTGCAGTTAGAGTGCAAAGAAGTGTAGACACTGTGGTTAGGTGTTGTCAGGCATGGCTTCGAGAAGGCCGTACGCAAAGAGCAAGGGGCACTGGACGCCGCCGTAGAACAACAGACCGTGAAGATCGCCGCCTAAGATTATTGGCCTTAAGGAACCGTTTCTCCACTACCAGGGCCATTGCAAATGAATGGTTTGCAGAACACGGAAGACCTATTGACATGCGAAGTGTTTACCGACGAATGAGAAGTTTTGGCTTGTTTTCATACCGGCCACACTGGGTCCTCCCTTTAACTCGAGAACACCGACGTAATCGCCTTGAGTGGTGCAGACAACGGTCACTCTGGGATCAGGAATGGAACAGTATTGTCTTTAGTGACGAGTTTCGATTTTGTTTAGGCATGCACGATGGTCGTGCCACGGTTAGAAGGCGACGTGGTGGAAGGAGGAATCCACAGTTTTTTGTTGAAAGACATGTTCATCACACTGTTGGAGTTATGGTTTGGGGTGCTATAGCTTATGGTTCCAGGTCACCTTTAATCTTCATCAGAGGTAACATGAACGCGCAGCGTTATATCCACGAAGTTCTAGAACCCCATCTTTTACCCTATCTTGACACCCTGGCAGATCCAACTTTCCAACAAGATAATGCCCGACCACATGTTGCAAGAGTCACAATAGGCTTCTTTCAACATAATGATGTCACATTGTTACCATGGCCACCAAGATCTCCCGACTTATCCCCAATTGAGCACGTGTGGGATATGATGGGTAGGAGATTGCTCAATTTGCAACGTCCTCCTCAGACTCTAGAAGCACTTCGAGAGGAGTTGGTGGTTGCCTGGAATGAGATACCACAGGAGGACATTGACCACCTGATCAGAAGCATGCCTAGGCGCGTTGGAGAATGCGTAGCACATCAGGGTGCATCCACACATTATTAAAGGTCAAAGGGCTTTAAAACAGTGCAATCATTTTGAAATTTTTATCATTTACTTATTATGCTTCATTAAGTACTTATACAAAATTTTATTAAAATAAAACCATTTAAACTGGGTGTTCGGATTTATATGTCACTTAGTATAGTTTATTCCGCGCCTGCTGCAAGTGAGCATAAAGTAAAAGACACCTAGTTCCTACATACATCTTGTAGGAAAATCTAAATAATATCACAAAAACCGACATAATGTAAGAAAATCGACATAATGTCACTTTTCGAGATACATAATACTCCTGCAGACACGTCGTTTCCGGCACTGGTATTACGTATGTTGAAAAGTGACATTTCGTAGGCTTTTCTACTCGATATTAACTTAGCACAAGCTGTTGTACACTTGTTGTAAACTCGTTTTATGGCTGTTGTGTTGCTTAAACGTCATCAAACAGCGAGTAGACGTGGAATGAACTATTTGCACACCAAAAACTACCTAGTTTACAAAATAACATTTCGATGGTTTTTTTTGACGTTTTTTAGGTTTTTTACATAATACCACTGCGGGTTGGTGGATTGGAAGGCGAAGTTTATTATATGGGACTAATAGGTTATTTTAGGACCGGATATACCATTAAGAAAAATATTCATTGAAAGAATCGGCTTACTCTTTTGCTTCTGATCTAGAATGTCATTGCAATGACGGCACACTAGATTTTATTAACACTCGCTTTTGAACGAAATAGCCGCTATAATATTACAGTAGTAACATATCTCATAATTCACACCTTTAATAAATCTTAATAGGACAAGCAGGTAGAAAACACGGTATTTTATTAATCATATTGCAAAGCCAACTGAGATAAAACTATTGGAGACAGAATTGGACTTTTACTACTAAGATATTGATCTGCGGTTTTATCCATCCTATAGGATTTGTTATACACTTTTCAGGTCAATATAAAATATTAAGTTTTGAAAAGATAAAAAAAGCTGACATCCACAAAGCACCATCTAGTGACCATAAACTAAAAAAGATTGATCATTCGTTAGAAGCGCAGGTGAATACTCTTACAAGTGAAAACAAGATCATCAAAATCAATGCAGCTAAATAGAAGGTATGCGACTTTCCTGAAATGTCATTAAACTCTTCCTCCACCCTAAACTAACAAATATGAGAAAATTACGAGGAAAAAAGTTCGGAAGTTGAGCGGTAAACACTGTATGCTATTTAATGGGCATGTTAATTATGAATTTTTGCAAAATAGTGGTGTTTGAATTTTTGAAATTTGAGTGAAGCCACCTAGTTGCCATTAGACGAAGCTGAAAATAATTTTCAGCTATTTCTCTTGAACACTTGAACACCATTGTAAAATGTCATTATGCCATCTAACAGCTGACCGAATGCGGCTTCTATGCCAGGCGTATGCAGTCGACGGACTTGTTCTTTTTTGAGGCAAGTTTTTAGGCGTCGTCTGCACGACAATGCCTGCAATATTTTGGCAAAATTGTGCGCAAGGATAGAGATGTCAGTCAATCGATCTAAGACTGAGCTAGTCCTCTTCAAGAAGAGACGGAATATAGAGGATTTCAATCCACCGACCCTCCACTGTATACCACTGACCCTCAGTCAATGCCTGCACTCACTATCAGCGATGATCGTTGATCGTGTGATCGTTCATAATAGACACGATCATCGTGCAAGCATCCGCACGAGCGTCCGTAGCAGTTTGTCAAACGGCAAGCATCAATATGAACCGGCGATTACCTTTGATGAGTGTCCGAAGAACCGACAACTCACGAGTAGAAGGCGATCATAGACGATGATCACACGAGCAACGATTAACGCCGATAGTGAAGTGCAGGCATAAGGATGCGTAATCAGGGCACGCGAGCGATGCGAGGGCCGGTGGTTGGTCATTCCACATCTTCGGTAAAACTGGAAAGGGCCAAAAACGCCATAAGATCAGACTTAGAATATTCACTCAACATCCCTTCGAGGGAAGAATGGGTGAATGGAGAAAGAACATTCCCGCCTCCGGATCTCGAATGCTTCACCGATAGATCCTTTTCTAGGGAAATGGGGTCTGGTGGGGCGGGAATATACTTGTAAAGCAAATGCATGCAGGAAAGCTTTGTGCTTGGAACCTGCACAACGATCTTTCAGGCACAGGTATTTGACATCTTAGCGGTTGCATACCCAAAGGAAATTGAGAAGCGCACCGAACGGAGCATACTGAACCTATTTGGGGTTTCTCTGTTGAAAATGTAAAGAGACCTAACGTGCCGCAAGTGCTGGGAGGAGGACAAAACTGCATTCCACTTTCTGAGCTATTGCCTCTAAGGGCTGAAATTTTCGGGGCCACGGAATTTATTGGTGGAGTTGGTTATACTGCGGAATGGTCGGAGATCCTGACCTTCATTGGGAGGTCAGCAAGGTTAGACAGTTCACTAAATCAACATATGTGTTGGTACATTCGGGGTCGGAAAAAGGTCCTACTTGTCTCCTCCTCACTACTAGTGCGACTACTACCATGTCATCCAAAAATAAAAAATCATTTTCGGATTTTTTCGCAATTACAATGCTTTCTCGCCAGTAGCGGAGGAGGTAAAAAGCTTGAATAACCTGTGAACTACTCACAAACAGTATTTCATTCGTTAAATACTTTCTCAAAAGGCAACGTACCACATGCGTATTGCTACAAAGCTGTAAACTTTCTCAGTGCAGTCGTTCGTTTACCATACTTCCTTCATTACTTGCCTTGCTTTAACGTAAGAAGGAAATTGGGTCACATTCCTCAGCACATAAAATTTATATAATCGTTGTGAGGCCAGCAGTCGGTGTATGGACCAGAAACTGGTTGTTGAATAAAAATATCAAAATTATAGTTTCTTGAACATCACTATTTCAACTGTGATACACATAAGCGGAGAGATCGCGGATTTAAAAACTAAGAACAAAACATGAGGAAATGATTCTGAGTGCTTCTGTAATTCAGCATGCACACATGTTTCCCCTATAGCCCCACGGTACCCATGAGTGTTTAGTCCATAGACCTTCGTGGTGATTTAAGCATAAAAAGAGTTCATCTCCAATATAACCTATTTATAATACAGGGTGTTTTCAAAGTTGAATCATTTATTTTAACTGCTTGTAGGAGTAATAAAAGATTAAAAATTTTAAAAACAACAATGTAATACAGATTTTTTGATATTTTCGACCACTGCCGTATAAAACCTTAGCGTTCTTTGTTTACTACTCTTATCGTTTATCTAAATTTGTAAATATTTTTGTGTTATTGTGTGGTGTTCAGTACGAGTCGATGGTTCGATCTGTTGAATCAGTCTTTTAATAGTGCGTATGCTTTCATTGGTTTGGTTATTTTGTGCGGAAAAAATGGCCCGCGTTTACGAAAACAATGAACTATTGGAAAAAATAGTAACGCAGCATGTAGGTAGGTTGTATGCAGAAAGGTTTCCTTTAAGAAATTATCTGGCCCCACGGATGTTTGTAAATTTAGTTAATAGACCTCCTGATGCACGATACTTAAAAGAACAACAAGGAGGTCACTGCTTAACCTTAAATGTTACAAAATGGTCGAAGACGACCCAACAATGAGTACTAGAGCCTTAGCAGCTCGAGTTGAAATTTCTCATAGTAAACTGTGGAAGACAATACGACAAGAACAGTATTATCCTCATCATTATCAGCGGGTACAAGCGTTACAACCTAAAGATCATCCTAGAGGGGTTGTTTTTTGCCAGTGGCTTTTAGAACAGTTCGGCAGAAATGAAGAGTATACGAAATTATTTTTGTGTACAGGCGAGGTCACATTTACACGGAATAGAGTGTACAATTTCCACAACAATGATGTTTGGGTAGTAGAAAATCCTCATGCTGTAAAAATAACCCATTTTCAACATAGATTTTCATTAAATGTTAGGGCTGGCGTGGTAAATGGCATGCTTATTGGACCATACTTTTTTCGACCTAATCTGTCACAACTATTAAAAAATGTTCCTCTAAATGTGAGAATATACTCGTATAGGTCCTACATGATGGGGCCCCTCTACATTTTAGACGAGAATTTCATGAACATCTAAATAACGGGTTTCCGAATATGTGGATAGGGCGCAATGGCCCATTTCTTGGCCAGCTCGCTCTCCGGATTTAACGCCTTGCAATTTTTTCTGTTGGGCTATTTGAAGGTATTGGTGTCTGATGATGGAACAGTAAATACTCTGGAAGAACTTCAACAGCTCACTGAAAATACGTGGGCACCAGGATTTTATTTTCGTATCTTGTAAAGAGTCGTGGATTCGCCGAGTCAGATTTAGCGTTAATCGAACAAATGGAGACAATTTTGAACAATTTTTGTAAAAACGGTAGTCATTTAACTTGATAATCTTCAAATAATTTTGAATAATGTAAACTAATGCTCTCATTAAGCAACATTCATCTAGGTGATTTTTGGTACATCAACTTCTTTTGACGAATTTCACAACCTATTAAACTAAATGCCTCAACTTTGAAAACTTCCCATACCGGGCAGATATTTTACAACTCGATTTTTTTAATATCCACGTTTGTTGGATGCCTTTTAACATGGAACACGCTGTGACCCGATGCAAATTTGTTTAAACAATTTTCGTAAACAAAAATTGATTTTTTTTGCCTTGGACAGAGTTTTTCAAGTTTTGTGGATCATTGTGAACAAAAAAAGGTCCTTGTCTAAAGTTTACCGTTTAAGCGACTAGAAGTCTCAAAAATGGGCGTTTTCAATGCTTAAAAACTCGATCAAAAATCATTATTTTTTAGGTGGCTAATCGTCTAAATTGGTGATCTATCCCTTTACAAGATTTTGGAGAATATTTTGGTCCTAGTTTATCTTAATGCATCGTCATTCAATAATATTCCTCATAATATGTGAAGTCATCGAAAAACTCATTCTTCAGTCAAGACAATGCTTACTTTTTTATAATCATCAACTGACATAGCTCAAAATGCTCATTTAGGTATTTGGTTTGAGTTGTAAGAATTTCCTTTAAACGGTAGTTTTTTACTTGTGGATCGAGTGACTATATTATTATTTATCCTTTTCAGGATCCAATCGTATAACGTAACTTTTCCAGAGCAAGTTTTTGTAAAGTTTCACAGACTGTAATTTATTTATTTTTTCGTAATATCATTACGCATTAATGATCAACACGGACCTCAGCAGGATTCGCGGAAAAAAAGTCAAGGTAGAAGAGAAAGTAAGCACCTTCCTCGCTCTCAACTTTATATAATATCCTAACTTACGGGTATTTCGTATTGGCGATATTAGTACAGGCGATTGATGTGTGCGATCAACAAGAGGTTGACTGAAGTCGCACGCCCATGACAAGCTACTTGACATACTGATACCAGTGATAAGCATATCTACATGTGGAAGACTGATACTATGATGAGAAAATATATACGAGCCAGGTCAGGCGAATAAGGTGCATGAGGCAGCGGAACCTAGCCATTTTTAGCCAGAAACTGTCGGACAGAGATGTGCGCTGTGTGCGCAGGTGCATTATCGTGGTGGAAGAACCAGTCTCCTGTCTGCCACAATTTTGCCGAACACTGTTTCGAAATCGTCTTAAAACCTCCAATTAGCACAAGGTCTCGAATTTTTTCAACATTTTCGTCGATTCGGGCAGTTGATGGACCTCCAGAGAGAGGTTTGTCATCAATCGAGATGTCGCCAATTTTAAATTGAGCAAACCACTCGTACTCCTGAGTTTTTTTCCATAGCATCATCTTTGTAAGCTATTTTCAGCATCAAAATAGTTTCGGCAGCATTTTTACCAATTAGAAAGCAAAATTTCACAACTGCACGTTGCTCACTGAAGCTTGCCATCGTAAAAAACGAAACAAGCACGAAACAGCTCTAGCAAAAATAATAACTACATAGGAACGAAACAAGCCAGATCGACAACTGAGGTGGCACTGAACTTGTAATGAGTTGCGCTGTATACCTCTAGGGGCAGAAATGTGTACTACACAAGCTCCGCCCACTGCAATGCTATTCCGGTTATTTTTGGGTACCTCCCGTAAGGCGGAGGCGTGTGACGGAGATGGATGTATCAATTAAATTCCTGTCGTTTTACTATACCCGCCGAAAACTGTGAAAAAACCTATAACAGTTATTTGCTGAATGTTCTCAATATCCATTTCAAAGTATAATGCACACTATTAGAAATGTTTGACCATTCATTCTGAAGATTGCATTTGCTAAAATATGAATACCAGATCTAATAACTAATTAGGCTTCTGTCCTCACTCTGATCGGTATACTTGCATAAATATTTTGTGTCATGTAACGTATGCATTGAATGAAAATGTATTTCGTAAACTGCAAATGTATGATAAATATCTCCACTATATATAAATATCCAAACAAAAGTGAATTTGAACAAAAAAATGTTTAGTACCATAAGTGATGAACAATGAACTAATCCAAAAACGATTATCTGTCTGGCTTCCCCGCGTGCATTTTCTGCCTAATAACAACATCTGGCTTTTGTTTTGAACGATCTAGATTTATTCTCCTTCCCTATCTGTCTTCTCTTGGTATAAATTTGGTCAGACTGGCGTCGCCGTTGATTCGGAAATAATCTGACATCTGCGTTTTTACTTAATCATAATCATATGATGGAAATAAGACATTACATTTTAAGTTTCTGATCATTACACATTGTCTGAATCGCCCGGACTAAAAGCGTGTCCATACTAAAGAAGTGATGCTCACTATCATGTCAGCTGTCCGCTTATTTCAGTATGTCAGAAAGTTATGTAACACCTTGCAAGTGATGCGATAAATTATAGATATTGGTTCGACGTTGGATCCTGTCTTTTTACACGGAAATGCAACCTAATGATGTAATATAACTGTTAGTTAGTTTGCTGAACGTTATGATATAATTATATTTCATCTATTTGCTAGCTCCTACGTGTTTTTTGTCCGCACTGTGTCGGCTTATCAGATTTGTTCAATCTTGTTTATACAGGACAGGTCTTAAATACCGAGGTGCTCAAGGAACTAAGGTACGGACGTACCTAGCGGGTCAAGTTCACAAAAAACGAGAACGCGGCGATAAGCTTTTATAGCCACTGCCAGGGCGAAAGCTCCGTAGTGTTGCCTTATCGGCCTTTCCTATCTGAAGTATGATATTCTCCATAATCCTTCATACTCGCTAAATTTTCTCACTTACATGCCTGGCAAAATTGTCAGCAGTGAGCCTGTCGCCTATCATCAAATCCATCTCTTTCTCTACCACATTCGAATAGATGATTGGAAGTATCCTTTTGCAATATACGTAGCTCACGTACTCTCTCTTTCCTACACTCTTCAGACAGCTGTCAAAAGAAGCATGTCCTATGAGGAACTGTGTAGTATAGTACTCTACCCACACCGCTCCCTTGTCAATCGAGATTTTAATATCCGGGATCAGTTCTCTAGTCCATGCTCCATAATCAACTGCGTCTCACCTCTCCTGCCATCTAACAACAAGCGCTTCTCTTTCTTAGCTTCTAGCTTCCGCGCCCTTTTATATCTCTGCTCGACCAGCAAATCAATTGGCAGGCTACCAGCCACCACCAGCAGGGCATCTGCTGATATTGCTTAGTCGAGTTTGCCACCCTGCCAAAATTAGCCGTAAAAGAGATGCCGTATCAGCGTTGTGCCTTATGTGATGAGTCGTTTTCAGATCTTTGTCGAGCCACATACCAAGTTACTTAATCGTATTTTGGTTTCGAATATCAGAGTTCGCAACCTCAACAGCCAGTGAATTAGCTTCTACCAAAGAATAAAACCTTTTCCTTCTTCTTAGGAGCTTATTCTCTCTCCAGTCCTCAGAGATAACCTCAAAGCCTATCAGAACAAAAAACATTATTTTCGTAACGCTTTAAAATTGCTCGAGGGATGTAAAATCTGTATATTTGTGTGTAGTTCGGGAATTCATGGGCAATAATCAATATACAGGGTATGTCCGGAAAGTAATAGGACTGAGTCGATTAAAAAAAAAATATTATTGAGCCAATCGTTAGAATTCTTTAAAAACTTTCAAAACAGGCTCCATTTGCGTCGATGCAGCGCTGCCAGCGCGATTTCCAAGCATTGAAGGCATCACGGAAGGCATTCTCCGGAATAGCTTTGAGAGCCGCGGTGCGTGCTGCTTGGATCTCCTCTGTCGTCTCAAAATGCTTGCCTTTCAACGGCCTTTTCAGGCGAGGAAACAAAAAAAAGTCCTGGGGGCCACATCTGGGCTGTAGGGCGGCTGCAGAAGCGTTGGGATGCCGGCCTTCGTCAGGTAGCTGTTCACAAGAAAGGAGGTGTGAGCCGGGGCGTTGTCGTGGTGCAACTTGCGATGTCTTGTCGGACCCGACTGACCCTTCGTTTAAATCTCCTGAGCACTTCCACGTAAAACTTGGCTTTGACGGTTTGTCCAGGAGGAACAAATTGATGGTGGACGATGCCTTTGATGTCAAAAAAGACAATGAGCATCGTTTTCACTTTGGATTTGCTCATTCTTCCCTTTTTTGGTCGAGGAGACGCCGTCGTGTGCCACTCGGAAGATTGCCTCTTTGTCTCGGGATCATACTCAAAGATCCACGACTCGTCACCTGTGATTACGTTATTCAAAAATTGGGGGTCACTTTCACACATGTTCAAATTTTCTTGGCACACTTCCACTCGCCGCAATTTCTGGTCGTCAGTGAGCACTTTTGGGACCATCTTCGCGCACACCTTGCGCATGTTCAAATGCTGTGTCACAATGTCATGAACCACAGATTTTGGTAAATTTAACATCTGGGCAATTAAACGAATACTTAGTCGACGGTCTGAGTTCAAAACTTTGCGCACACGAGTCACGGTCTTCATCAGCGACCTCTTCCCAGCACTCCAAAAAGGCCTGGTGTCACCGAAACACACCACTTCTTGCTAAAGCAACACCTGGGTAAGCCTGCTTGATCATATCAAACGTCTCTGTCGCAGATTTACCAAGTTTCACACAGAATTTAATCGCGTACCTCTGCTCTAACAAACGCTGCATTTTCGGCTTGCACCACTCACAGAAACACGTCGTGCGAAAATGCCTGTCCTGACTCTCCAAGTGTTCGAAGACAACTGATTCGTTAGCTAGGAACGTCCTCTACCGAATCCAGTCGGTGCGCGCACGCTCCGAAGTACAGTCATGGCGGAAGAAAATGAGTCCTATTACTTTCCGGACAAACCCTGTACTTTAGTTTTTGTGTATTGAAGACGGCTAGGAAAATAGATATAATATTTAATGTATAAATCAATCTCTTCTGTAGACTTAAATTATAACAATGATTTATTTTGACGCACGAATATACCAATAGGTTGGATATCTCCAGGCAGAAGATTTTAATCAAGAGTTATAACGTTTTATGAATGGTAAGTTCTCTTACTAATGTTTCTCAATAACTATAATGCGCTTATCAATCATATTGAATAATTGATCATTGAAACTTAGAATGATGATAACACATATCATTATACCTACAAAGAAATTACATCAGTAATTTTTCTGTTTAATATTTCAGGCACATCGTTTTGTCTTGGATATCGATCTTACAGAATAGATAGAGAGAAAAATCCCCATCGGCAATATAACAAGTTGATCAAATATTGATTCAATAATGATTGTCGGTTTTCCTCTATACAATGTATAATTGACGAATGTTCCAATTTGCAATTTATTATGGTTGAGTGAATTATTAATTTGCATGAAAAATGAGATGCGGCTTGTGATAGGATCTTCTACGCTTTATCTAGTTAATAATAAACATTAACTATCGATTCTGAAATACGGTTTGAAAATCTGCATAATACTACCGGACTTGGGTTATGTTTTAAGCATTGGCCAACCAAGACCGTGCTGATGAGCTGCCAAAAAGCACGAAACAGCTGTGCACGGTTGACCGGCTGTGGTCAGAGGGACGAAACCTATATTACTAGTTTTTATATGGCGGGTATACTGAATCTACTAGGGTCAAGTGGTGCAAAAACGAGACGATTTTTAAATCTTTTAATTTTTTGTCAACAATAAACCGGACTTTAAGGCTTTGTTATATTGCCCTGTATATAAAAAGCCATGTAGTCCTCACGTTAAAAAAAGTTCATAATATTCATAATGAAGGGCTTTTTTGTTAAAAAACCGTGTTTCGTTTTTAACCACTATTTAGGCTTAAAATGAGACAGTGAGAGGTTAAAAACAAGACACTGTATTTTCTGGCCTTTCAGTCATTTTACATCAGTGTGGCAAAATATGAGACCCTGGGGAATAAAAACGAGACACACTGCAAGGGTTTTAAAGCGTTTAGTAAGTCAAATATTATAGTTAGGTTTTAAATTGTGACAACGTTCTTAAAGAAAACTCACATAATTAAATACAAAACTATGTTTATTAAACTAAAAAGAAAACAAATCCAAAAACAAGTTAAATAAACCATACCCAATTCAATAAAGGGGTAAAGCAAGATTTTCAATAGTATTTTAAGAGCTAAAGTAGAAAACTTATTATTCTAACGTATTTTGTACTACATATTATTGAACGACGTATTCTTCAAAGTCGATAGGAAACCAATAGTGCTGAGAGATACGACAGGTCTTACTTTCTATTTCTGGCTGGGGAAGTTTCATTTCTATGTGACTTTTGTCGATGAAGTACTTTTCCTCAGTGGCCGGAAAAATAAATTTAAATCCTTTGCGCCTCAGATATTTTACTTCTACATCGCTCTCAAATACTTCAAGGATTTGTGCCACTTAGTAAACTTGCGTTTTTTGCGTTTTTTGACTTAGTCTATTGCGCTTACAAAAATTTTTAAACCAATCTTTCCCGGGCTTTCCTTCCTTAATTGCTTGTATCTCTGGTTTAGTGAGAGCAAACCCCCATTTTGCCATAATTTTTATCTTATCACTTAAGTCTACTTCCATTTCTTTGGTTAGAGAAGTTTTTCTTCCCTGTTTACCAAGTGAACGAGTACGTCTTCTCGAAAGAGCAGATTTGTCAATTTTAAACTGTTTTAGGTCTGTTTCCATGTGCTTTTTGTCGTAGGGACGCTTTTTGGGAACGTAAACTTTCGGCATTATTATCAAAGGTATAAAAGCTGTCTTGTTTTTTACCTGGCAGGTGTCTTGTTGTTAAACCTTGTGGTGTCTCGTTTTTGCACCTGTTATTCACGACGTGCCTGCTTGCCAACAAATCAAAGTAGACTAAATCCAATATGGAATATCATAGCCGCATTTGTTATTTTGAAAACGCGATACTTGCCGAGTCTCTACGATCACGTACAGCCGCGCAACAGGAAAAGTTTGTAAATACAATTTAAAAGATTTTTTAAGCAAAATGCACAATCAGATGCGATAGTTTTTTTCTCGATGTTTGTGTTTACGTTTATTTATTATTCATTACATATTTCAATTGTATATATTTGGAAGTAATTTGTAACGTATTTTTTACAATGTTATTGTTTTTTTGCATTGGGAAAAATTGAATGTATTGTTTTTGACCGAAAATTCGGCTGTCTCATTTTTGCACCACTTGACCCTACACTGCCATAATCGGCGGCTTCTAGATGCCCCAGTGGTGACCCGGCTGTCAAATGTGAACTGGAATTCAGTTCCAACTGACAGCTTGCTATTTCGCTCTCGCAGTGGCCGATTCTAGTATTAGATTGATATTTGACTTGTTTCTATAGACCTCATATCCCGGATAGAGGATAATTGCTCAGCTTTCGTTCGTTGTCCTACTTAAGACAAAGTCTACACCATGCTGATGAGATGCCAAAAAAGCACGAAACAGCTTTCCATGGTTGGCCGTCTGTGATTGGATAGACGAAATGCTTGACATATCTATAGTATCCAACAAAATCTGCCTCTCACTAAGAATAACATATGTAGGTATATCCGTATAATCATATAACTGACCTGATTGGTGTGACCTCATTATTATACCAGCTAAACATCCTTTTGGCATGTTCACTACTAACATCCGAACTATTCTTCTTCGACCCGTTATCACGAATTTTCGCGTTCGCACCAATCACCATCCTGGTAGAAATTTCATGAAATACTAACACAGAAGATGAAGAAAGAGGAAGAAGAGTCTCGTGGTATTTTCGTGCCACTTGTGACGTATCAGCCGTTTGTGAGAGTCACATAGCGGTATTTTAACTCGATGTATCATGAATACTTTAGAAGGAAGGCTTTGCGTGTGCTTGGCGATTATTGTACAGTATGGGAAAATGAAAATGTCGCTATTTATTTATTGTATGACATACAAAGAAAAACACATGTAAAGTTTATGTGTGAAAGAACGACTGGCGAGCACCAATGAAAAAAATTCAAACTAAATTAGTAAGTTGCTTAAAACACTTAGACTGTCGATTTGAAAAGTTCTATTGTCTATTTTCTATACAATGTTTGAGATCACAGCGTTTTGATTGATAAGTTATATTCAATCAGTGAACTTCGGTTCACCTAAAGACGGTGACGGTTAAAGATACCTTATCAATCGAAACATTGTGAAAATGTATAGACAATACAAGTCCGAAATAAGACTTTTGAAGCGTCTACGTTGTCTACAAATTTTAAACAACAGCTAAAATTGGCGACCCCAGGAGTTCCGTATACGAATAATGAAATTATATTTTCAATACTCGGACTACATAGTTCTACTACATTCGGAACTAACTCCTGCAAGAATTTTGTATGAATTTTTTTGCAACAAACTTAGTTTTGATACCCTGATTAGTGCTGGTCACCCCTAGCGTATTAATGTTGCCTTGTCTTAAAACAGTAGCAGAACACAAAATTGAATTTATAAATCTACTTTGACGAGGCCGGAGTTTTGCTTCTGCTGTTGTCTTACAGATGCCATCCGTTAGTGTAAAAAAATTACGCTATGCTTTTTTTTGAGCAGGTCAAGTTAACAAGCTGAAATTCAGAGTGATGTAATTGGTATATGCAGAGGAAGTGTAGCATATTTGGAAAACTGCAGGTAACGTGGTATACTTAGTTACATTAATCAATGTAAACGCTATCTGTATTTTTTTACCGTGAATATAATGTCGTAAATCATAGGAAACCACAAGTACTAAAAGCAGGACGCCACTTTGACATTTCCTGCTACCAGCCACACGGGAACGAGACGTCTACTATGAAAACTTTTGCGGTAAGAATGCAATCATTGATAAGCATTTACTGTGATACATAAAATCTTCATTAAAAGTATTTGAACTGTTATGTGCCCTTGTTAGTTTACAATTTTATATGTATTTTGCGAATATATTTAGAATTAAAGAATTTAAAGTCAGGATGTTGTGTTGTCAATTTGGAATAGATACAGTGCTCAATGTGCGAATTGTGGGTTCACGTTCAATCTGCTTGTAGTGGCTATGAATCCAGTGTGTATATCTGTGATTATTGTAAGAACAGTAACTAAGAACACTGAACTATAGCTTCATGCTAAATACTGATTTGTGATTATTATGACTGATCACTTAATAATTAATAATTAAAAGCTATTTTGTGAAACAGATTAATTACAAAAGACTGTAAAATGGTTACAAAGTTGAGAAATTTAATAGTTTCTCAGAAAAGGAGTAAACAATTGTCAAAAAAAGGTTATTATAAATAATCTTAGATTTTTTAGAGTCAAGTGACATACTCCCAGTACATCAGTCAGGGTTTAGAAAATCATACAGTACTACAACTGCTCTTCTTAATTTAGTGGACTTCATCAGGGCCCTTGATAAAAAAATGTGTGTCGCCTTAGTTTTACCGGATTTCTCCAAGGCCTTTGATAGAATTGATCACGAACTGATGTGTGCTAAGCTAAAATTTTATGGTTTTGGTAAAATAGCACTGCAGTTTTTTAAATCATACCTAACCCACCGTTCTCAGCGCGTCTCACTTTCTGGAGTTTTGTCAAAGGAGCACTTTATCACTTCGGGTGTGCCTCAGGCCTCAATTTTAGGACCCTTGTTATTTTTAATTTATGTAGCCGATATTGCTAAGTCCATTCAAAATTCACAGCTACAGTCTTATGCGGATGACACTCAACTGCTTTACTAATTTTATCCTGAGAACCTCCAGACTGCTACTATGGAAATTAACGAGGACATTGAATCTATTTGCACCTACTCAGCCAATAACAGCCTAACCGTTAATGATTCTAAATCTTCTGCTGTGCTGTTTTGTCCAAATCACAGAAGAGCCGAGGTCAAAGCTTCCTTGAGTATATCTATTAACAATCAAAATCTTCCTTTTTCTGAAAGTGTCAAGTGTCTTGGTGTGTTTATTGATGATGCGGCTTCGTGAACATTTAAATAACCTCTTACAAAGAAGTTACATCCGTCTGAGAACTCTGTATGCGAACAAAAATTTGCTGAATTTTAAAGTGCGAAAAAAGTTGTGTGAATCTTTTGTGTTATCTATTTTTAATTATTGCAATCTAGTTTATCATCCTTGTTTGGATGTTGCAAGTCGTAACAGAATATCTGTAGTACAAAATAACTGCGTACGATTCATATTTAGTTTAAGAAAATTTGATCATGTTTCGGATCGTTATCATTTAATAGGTTGGTTAAAGTTGACAGATTTAGTTAAATACAACTATCTAACCTTTATACATAAGTTACTTGTCTCTGGAACCCCAATTTATTTACGTGAAAAACTAATTTTTAGGTATAATGTTCATCAACGACATATCCGTAACACATTCGCTTTAACAATGCCACTTCATAGTTCATCTGTTTTTAACAGGTCCTTCTCATATAATGTATGCATGTTGTACAATAGCTTAGATTACAGAACAAAAAACCTGCCGCTGTATAGTTTTAAAAAACACTTAAGAGCTCTTCTGCTCAATGGTGATTATTAAAGGTGTTTTTCTCCAGCATTATATTTTTAAGCTAATTTTTATTTAGGTTGTAGTCAGGTACATGGGCATTTTCCTCCTTTTATTTTCTTTACAGCTGTACTTTTTTACCATCTATTATTCTTATGCAGTTAATGGTTAAGTGTAAGAATAGCTGCCATAGCTAAACTTCGCCATTAAGCTGCTCACTAATCTAATTATAGATAATAATATATGCATTATATCTGTAATTTGTTTTTCTAATAAAAGACGGTTTATTATAATTATAATTTGGAATAACTATATTCCAAATTACCTGCACCCTAAGTAAATTTACTGTTTTTGAGTTTTTTATTTTGATAAATATTTGGATGGGGTTCCTGGTTTTTGTTTTGTTTGATTGTTTATATCATTAAAATTGAATAATTTCTCAATAATTTAATGCATTTTTCATTTTGCTATCCCGTTTATCTTGCAATTTATTTCCAAAAAACAAACCAGTATTCCAAATATGCTGCAGTTTCTCTATATTTCAACGTAAACGTTACAGTTTAGAATTTGAGGATTTGAAGATGGCGGCGGCTTTTGAATTTTTGTTTCAGGAAATGAGCGGTCATGTGAAGCTCCTTATCGTACTTTATTAGCTTAGGCCCGTATCGTCAGTCGTTCCTACAATTAATTGTAGGACGACTTTATGGTCTACTTGATTTCGATAATATTATGTCTTCTTCGGTATGCTACATGTGTGTACTGCTTTAGATTTCCGGCAAGCTGACAGTTGCTGACTATAGGTTATGTTGTTGTTTTGACGCTTAAGAAATTTTTAGACATGTGAATCGAAGGTAGAATTATAATTTACTTTTTTCTTGCAAATACTGTTTAGCAGTCAATAATATAATTCCCTACATTGATCAAATTCCACAAGCTCTGGTATCTTCAAGCCCCATATCTGGTATTAATGATCTAAAATGAACAATTTGATGCAAATGGATGTGTATTTATATACAACAACTTACAACCAAGGTGTTTCCTTGATGAAGATAGGTAAGTTACAAAACAAATCATTGCATATTCATATTATATACTTATCGCATTATTTTCAGGTGTGATTCATTTTCACAGACTTTATAAGATGGTTCCTCCACGGATAAGAAGAAATTGCACAACAAGTGCGATTATTGTATAGTCGATGTCAGAGATGCTTTTTCACAAATCATTGTGGGACTTGTGGGATTGTGTAGTGTCAGGCTACAAGTATGTATAATGTGTGTATGTGACCATCTCTATTTCAGGGTGCTCAAAATGCCATGGTCATGTAGGATTACCAAAAATGAAGTATTACAGAGAGTAAACAGACAAATAGAGTTGTAGCATGAAGTAAAATCAGAAAAAATATGACATAAAATTCCATAAATAATTACAAATACAAATACAAGAAAATTGTGACTCATCAAGGGAATTACTATCGTGTTAAATAAATCCTTAGTGCATAAATTCCAAATCTTTCAAAATCGCGGACTGAGCATCTTTGTATGTACAAGGTCTATTGATATATGTATAAACTATGCGACATTTCGTTCCGAAGTTCAGAAAATGGTGAATGTACATCCTTCATGGCAGATGTATGCCTGAAATTGCAAATTAAGGTGACAAATATGAAATTTGAAGATCTAGCTTTACACCAGCTTTTTCACCTTCTGAAAATATTATATTACGTACTTAGGTAGAGATGTTGATGTGATCATTATTGAAAAACCTATATCCACGATCTCAACCTTTGACGAACTTCTTTAAGTACTTAGATGACTTGTGTCAAAGTAGCAAGATGGAATTAAAGTGAAAATGAAAATATAGAACATTCGATTGTTCTCTATTTGAAATACTAACATTGCGAGCAACAAATCAATGATATACAAGCTCATACGGTTATTCGGAAGATGCTGCATTATACACATAATTTTCCTATCATGTAGGAGTGATAAATCCCAAAGCACCAGTATTATTTCTTGTCCACAAAACGAAATTATTCAAACAATAGCAGAGTTTCACAAAGTCATATGGTTATCGTATGAGCGTATGTAGTAATTAGTCACGATGAGATTTGAAGTGGCAATAAATATAATTTTCACCATCTTCTTCTTTACATATCATCCCACGCACAAATCACGGGCTAACCAACAATATACAACATATATCTGGTTTGATGTACAATGACACTAACTTTACTGTTACATAATCATCTGTTATTTTGAGCCAGAGGAAGTGAACATAAATTTCAGTTTATTAGTGGCTGTTTTGTCACCTTTAACATTTCGCGCTACATGAGAACTGGCTTATTCCAACTGTTTTCAAATGAACTATGAAAATGAAAAATTGCCCTTTTGTAGCATCCGCCATATTGGGCTCAAGATGGCGAAGCATAATTCATTGTATATTGTTACGCGGACTTAAATTGTATACAACATTCAAGCTCGGTGGGTTAAGGTTAACTGGTTCAAATTTCAATTTAATCAATAGGTGAGGAGCACTGCAAAAATATACTGGTGTTTGTTTAAATTCGACTCTCGCCATTGGGATCTCGGAAAAGGTAAGAGATACAAAGTTGCGCATTTAAGTAGCTAAAAAATCACACCTCAGATCCTCAATTCATAGTATTTCCGGAGATAAGCGAAATGAAGTGATGCTTATTCTCTTGTATTTAATCATCAACTTTATTTTTTCTCATAGAAGCAAATTTTGACTATTGCACAGGTTAATAGAGTTATTAATTTTGATTCCAAAAATGTATAATGCGCCATACAGTGACATTGTCAAAAATTTACTAAGAAGGCCTTGAAATTATAAGATAGTCATTTGCTTCATAATATCAACAGCCAAACGTTCCTTCAATTTCTATGTACTAGACATAGGTGAAGAGCCCTATTTCCGATTTTAGTGATGTTATATTGTACATATCATGGCGTACGTTGGTGTTTTAAAACATGAAATTTACGATAAGATAATCTTACTATAGTTGGTCTTAACTTATCGATAGCCTAAATGCCAGGGCACTGCGGCTGCTATGGAGCTTGAAAAAGGTTAGTAGAACTGCGAAAATGAGGATTGCTTCACAAGCCCGATACCCTAGGGACAACAGAACGATAGTATCGGCCAGTTCTGGATGTACGAAGTTCGACACGGTTAGGACGGGAGGCCAAAATCAGGCTAGATCACTGACGATGTCGGCTCGCCGATACGAAAAGGTCTCGAGACTGTCCGTTAGAGAAGAGACTGCCATCAGTCGGACAGCCCCTATCTGAACAGTATCGAGCATGGAGAACGTAGTAAGGGATGGCAGCACATCAAACATGTGAGCAGTACTCGAGGCTAGGTCTTATCTGGGCCTTGTACAGAGTAAGAAGATCACGTGGAGAAAAGTACCTCTTGGACCTTAGCAGCTGCCGCTATTGATGGACTCAGATCAGCCGAAATGAACTTGCAAATTATCTGAATAGCATTTGAACACGCTTCTTAGGAATTTACGCATTGGTGATTTAGTCGGATAAACATTTGCAAAGCCAAGTATGACAAGATTAGTTTTTTTGAAATAACTTAGGTTTGACAATGTATGACACACATTTTTGGAATCTGAATTAAAAATTTCATTCACCTGTGCAAAAATCCAATATGGCGTCTATAAGAAAAAATAAAGTTGATGATTATGGACAAGGGACGATACGTCATATTGAAATTCCAGTCATGTCATCTTTAAGTGGAGAAAATTGGCAGTGTTAATGTATGTACTTTTCAATAGATGAAGGAAATAATAAAACGATTCTGGATTTCTTTCGTTTATTTCTGGAAATACTCTGAATTGCTCAATTTTCATTTCTTTAATTACCTAAATGCACAACTTTGCCGTCATTTAACTGACTTCGTATCTCTTACCGTTTCTGAGATCCCAAGGGTGAAAGTCGATTTTGAAGCACCAATATATTCAACGATTTTGTAGCAGAATTGAAGAATAGCATACTTAGACTGCTCGTGAGCAACCCGCGATTATTTTGTTCTGTCCCTAAATTTTTTCATGTTACCCCTTTTTATTAACTCACTATAGGTAGTACTCTTAGATTGTAAGTGACCCTTCGTCTAGACAAAGTCAATGATGATCACGTTATTCGTAGAAATATAATTTGTCTTCTATTTATTTATGCCAAGGGAATAAAACATATCATCAGTGCAATCAATCAGAGGTGACAGTTTAACAGTATGGTAAGACCTTCCTCCTAGATTATTAATAGGTAATAATGTATGTCTAAACTATGAACTTGGACATTACATACCTACTAAAATCTTTTTCAAAATGACCTTGCGAACGATTAATAGCGATGTATCATAGTGAGCTACATGTATACGTAAGTGTATATGGAATACAAGTATAAATAATAATGTTCATTTGTCTGTAGGAATGTAATGATGATTTTTGGTGATACTTTTATGTAACAACCTATATCAATAGTCACTCTTAGAGAGGTATCAGAAGTCTGTTGAATAAATCTAAAGTGTAATGACAAGCCTCAAGTCAGATCCACGGTAAATCCCACAATGAGCAAATTTTAGAATTGCTTGATGACGACATTTGAAACCTTTTACAGTTTCAAAGAGAACATTTTTAAAATATTTTACGTCCAAAATATATTCCTTGGGTGAATCGGGTGCCCAGATCACAATATTCTGATGTCACTTTTTCATGGAGACCTTTAACTCGGGATGTTTTGTTGGCTATATTCGAAATCAACGTCACTTGTATGCACGAGGGACAAAAATTTTGCGTAGGTGCAGTATGACCTTCCAGAAAAACTTTGCAGATGGGTGGCAGACTGGCCGCAAGAGATCCGTCGTAATTGACGGGTACCTACTCCTTTCTGCCGGAGAGATGGAGATAAGAAGACTGACAGCATCTTCCTCTCTGACGAGAGATCTCGAGATTTTCACTACGTGGGGTGGCAACAATCTGGTACAGTTTAATGCTTCTAAAGCATAGTACTTTACCTTGACCAACAAAAAGAGTCCTAGCACTCATCCGGCCTCGATGGATGGCCGAATTCTACCAAAGAGTCGTTCATTTCGGCTGGTCGGAGTCTAGATCACCGAGGACTTTATCTGGCACACAATCGTGACAGCTGCTGGGCAAAAACTAGGCTCTGTTTAGAACCTAGAAGAACTTTTCTACCCATAACCTCCTCGAGTAGTGCCCGCTTGTTTGAGGTGCGGCCCCCTTGACTACATTATCTCCTTGCTCGATGCTGTTCAAAGGAGGGTTATCCGATTGACCAATAACTCTTCTCTAACGGACAGTCTCGGTTCTACTTCTATGTCGACGGGCTTCGCTCCTCAGAGCACTCCTCCATGATGCCACCGCGCAATGAGCCTGCCATACAAACCCGCCTGAGTCGGCATCCCATCCTGTTTAGAACTCTGTACATCCAGAACTCCTCCCACGTCCCTAGAGTGTTAAGATTGTGCAACAATCTATCTGAGGACCCTTTTCCCAGTTCTGTTAACCTTAGTAGGTTCAAGAAATCGGATCAACATTGTATTTAAGCTCCTTATAGCAGCCGCGGTGCCCCAGTACTTAAGCTTCTGCCTACATTGCTGCGTCACTATAAAAAAGATACCTACCTTGCGGGAGCCACGCTGTTGCTATTCCAACTAAGTATCCTTTTAAGATGGTTACTGCTAATGATGTTATTATTCTCCCTGTCACTGACACTACCCATCTTTTACGTCAAACCACGAGTATTACGCGCGACTTTAAACCATACCCGTCACCCGGTACATACGCGGCGGATAACTCGAGAAGTTCGAGAAAAGGCCAGCTTAGCGCTAGCGTGAATTCGCCGCGACTTATCCCAGTCGGTCGTGGAAAAGTAGAAAGTGAAACAAATGCCGTGTCGACCGTCCAGCATTGGCCATACGAAGCACTGTCTGCTATGATGCTGATGGCGGGATTAGGTGTATGGTTGGGAAAGAAAGTTTTTGGATGTTGAGGCGAAGTATATTGCGGGGGAAACACTTTCGATCGATTTAGCCAGCGATGATGGGCGAATGGTGTTCGGAAAATCTCACAGCTTACAAAGAAGGGTTGGCTTGCCAGCCTAAATACCACTGCGACGCACGTGGGTCTATTCTGGCCATCAATACCTTTTTTACATGAGCGCTGTGTTCTGCTTAATCCTTGACACACGACTTTGCATGTAGCTTTCCGCTGTTGGATATGTGATTCGTAATATCTGAAATCTTTGCCTTGTCAGACCTTCGCAGTAACACAAGAGATGCGCTGAGGATTCCTCGTGCACAAAATACCAAAACTTTTGAATGTTGAATGTTCTGAAAATGATAAATATTTGAAAAATTTGGTAGTTTAGGATGATGTGCTGATACATTTCTTAAGGAACCGTTATTATTCATTTAAAATCCAAGAAGAGATCATTTCTTAAACGGCATTAAATCATTAAGGAACGTCTATAAATCGAACCCTTTCTTTATATACCGAAGCACCCGCGTAGGCAGAAACCCTAAACGCCAGTGCACCACAACTGCTATAGACAGGTTAGAGACACCTCATTAATCCAATGTTTGAACTGTTATTATAGTTAAAATTAGAAGAACTGGAAAAAGCCTCCTCAGGTAGATTGTTCCACAATTTCGTCACCCTATGGACAAAGGAGCGGTCGTACCGGCCAGGTCTGGAAGTTCGACACAATTGGGATGGAAAGCCGACATCTGCCGGCGTTGACTGACAGACTTCTCGCGCGGCGGAATCATCGAGGAGAGATCTGAGGAGCAAAGCTCGCTAACATAGCGATAGAAGAGAGCGAGATACCCGGCGATTCGTTGGTCCACGAGACTGTTCGTTAGAGAAGAGTCATCGGCAAGTCGGACAGCCCTGCTTTGAACAGCATCGAGCATGGATAATATAGTCTGGGCGGCCATATCCCATACATGTGAGCAGTACTGAGGCTAGGTCTTATCTGGGCCTTGTACAGAGTGAGGAGGTTTTGCGGTGAAAAGTACTTCTTAGCCTAGCTTTTTCCCAACAGCTACCACGATTGATGAGATGTCTTTGTGCCAGGTAAAGTCCTTGGTTTTCTGGACTCCGACCAGCCAAAATCAACGACACTTCCTTAGAACTTAGGCGTTAGGGCGCTTCTTGTTAGTCAAGGTACAGCACTGTGTTTTGGAAGCACTGTACCAGATTGTTGCGTCTCTAAGCAGTGATAACCTCCAGGTTTCTCGTCAGAGAGGAAGCTGCTGATCATCCTCTCTACAGCTCAGCGACAGAGATCTGCTTGGCGCTCTGAATTCCTGCATGTTATATGTTGTCATCAGCAAAGCTGTAGATAAGATCAGTCGTACAAGAGAGGAGGGTGTTGATATGTAATACAAACAATGTTGAAGCCGAGATCGGTCTCTTAGTTCACTCATTGTGGGATGAAAAGAAAGACCCGACAATTACCACGGATATCTTGCAGCCAGAGAGGAAGTCATCCTTCTGCAAAATTTCTCTAGGCAGCGTGCCACAGCTGATAGAAAGCATTCGTGATACCAAGGGCAACGACATGAGTCTCACCGTATGACTAGGCGAGTTTGCTCCACAGTTGTGTTACATAAGCTGTCCATACTGCTATTCAGAAGGGCTATCCGACCGATCGATAATGCGTCTCTGATGGACAGTCTCGGATCCTTTTCGCATCGACGGGCGGTCGGCGACATTTGAATTTTCTTCATAGTATACGTACAAGATAGTTACGATAATGCTGGTATGAGATTGCTCAAATCTTGTTTTTTATTTCAAGGGCATTGTCTGTAATTCACCATAGTATGAAATCATATTATATATTTTCACATTAAGTAACACCGTCCTATCATTTACACAGCACAAGATATAATTCGTAGACGTGATCAAAAACTGTAAATATTTATTATTATTTTTCAACGACCTAGTTAACGTTGGTATAAATTGTTACTGTTTATAGGTAAGTATGACAACACAGCTAAATAACTTCACTACCGCAACAAAATAAGTTGAACAGGAAAAAATTATGCAATATTTTCATAACGAGGGATGGGTAAGATATTCAGTATGTGTAAAATAAAAAGAATCATACAGCTTCTCATATTCACGAAATAGAACCATATCATGTATACAGTAGAACCCCGATTATCCGAAATAATGTGGACCCAAGTGCTCTCGGATAATCGAAATTTCGGATAAAACGGTAATAAATATTTAGACTCATAATGCTTTTATTGAAAAAAGTAAATGCGTATGCTAAGTGAGTATATACTTTGAGCAAATAATTTTACGTACCTATATGAAGTTACGTATGTTAAAATATAAACATGTGGATACAAACATACATATTTAAGAGTATTTAGTAACAAAGGAAGTAATTTTTAACTGTACACGCTTCGCATTGTCCCTATTTTTGGCAGCCATATCCCTCCAACGTTTGATAAGTAGCACATCAGCTGCTGTCGCATTTTCTTGTTGTTCGACGTAAGTCAACGCCTTTTGTAGAGCTCTAGTCCCTCAGAATGTGATATTTTGGCAGAGTTTTCTGTCTCATAGTCACTAGCATCACTTAAAACGCCATCGCCATTGTTACAAACAGTTTGTATTAGTTCTGTATCAGTGAGTTTTTTCACCAATTCATCACCATTAATCCACTCACCAACATCTGCTTGGGTAAGATTTTCACACCCTGCTATTTTACGACGACCTCATGAAAGTTTTCGTTGTTATTCTCATAGTCTGCTCAAGGTTTTGTTTATTTGTTGCATAATTATCGTCGACCAAGATTTTTGTAAAGTAGAATTTTTTTATTTGGCTCCATGATTCTGCGATCCAATATGCCACATTCTTGAGGTTAATCCCTTTTAAACAATCAACGAGGTTACAACCATTATCAACTTGATCTAAAATTTGCTCTAATAAGAAACGTCTGTAATTGCGTTTTGAATTTTCTAAAACTCCTTGATACATTGGCTGCATCAGTGACGTTACATTAGGAGGCAAAACATCACTCGTATTTCTCCATTTTTAAGTTGCTCCTCACTTGGGTGGCTCGGAGGATTGTAATAGCGACATACATTTTCTCGGATATTCGCGTTCATTCAAATATCGTTCTGCCTCACAAAATAATTGTAAAACCAGTCCTTAAATAGAGCGGCATCCATACAGGCATCTTTTTGATTTTTATACCACACTGGAAGAGCATTGGGACGGACGTGTTTCAATGCTATTGGAAGTTTGTGTGTACCGGAAGCATTGCTACAATCAAGGATAGCCACACGTTCTTTACTGCGTTTGTAACCAGGAATTCCAGATTCTTGTTTTGAAACTAAGCTTTTCGCCGATAACATTTTATAGTTTAGGCCCGTTTCGTCACAGTTGTAAGTTTGTTCTGGTTTTAAACCATACTGCTTCATTAATTCTTTAGAATGTTCTCCAAATTTTAATGCAGCGGACTTAACGGCAGATAACTTTTCTGCGCAAACTTTTAATTCTCGTATACCGTGTCGTTGATTTCATCTATGCAGCCAACCATCACTGGCTGTAAAGTTATCATATTCTCCCTTTTCATAGTTTTCCGTGACGGATGCAACGATGTCAGAACACTAGACCACTTTTCTTGCGTTGTTTTTTCCATTCTGAAATGGTACTGACGCCCACACCCAAATCACTTGCCACGTTTTTAAGCAAATCACCTTTATCTAAACGTCTGATTGCCTCAAGTTTCTGTTCTATGGTAATAAGAACGCGTTTACGTTTATTTCTGTGCCGCTCCATCTTAGCGATTATGAACCTGACTGAAACAAACATACACGCACACATATCAATGAATTCCGCAAACGCGCTTGGGAAATTTCCGCCAGCGAATCTAATGACGCAAATGCCGAAAGGGGAACTACCGGTGGCTATTTCGGATCATGCGCCGATTTCCCGAACACCTTCGGTTAAAACTGAGAAGTTATTGGATGCGATCTGTTTCGGACAATCGCGATTCGGATAATCGGGGTTCTACTGTACATATTTCTAATGGTTTTAGCTAGATCAACGTGAGAACAACCCAAGAATTACTAAATTTTGATGAGGATTTTGCTTCCGATGCGTAGGTCCTAAATTTATTTCTCCTAGATTGACGAGCAGCCCAAATTACCTCAGTTTCGTGCACGTACAGTCTCGGGACCCTTTCGCACTGACGGGCCGTCAGCGATCTAGCTGTCATCTACAGCTGTGTCAACGGTTTTTGCTCCTCAGAGCCCTCCTCTATGATGCCGTCACTCGATGTGCCTGCCAGACATTCCCGCCTGACTTCGGCCTCTCATCCTAACCGTGTCGAACTTCGTATATCCAGGACCTGCCGATACAACCCCTCCTTTGCCAGGTGTCAAGATTGTGGAACAATCTACATGATGAGGCTTTTCTACTAACCTTAGGCAGTTCTACTGACCTTAGGCAGTTTTCTATTAACCTTAGGCAGTTCAAAAGTTTCTTTAAGATCCGAATATCAGCTCTGGTATGTAGGCTTCAACTACGCGGCTGCTTCTGTATAAAAAAGAGCTGCATAAGCAAGCTGTTACCGCGCTTCATCATCAACGTATGTGATGATTATTTTCGAAATTCCAAATTACCCCAGTTTATACTAACAACACTCACAGTTTCATTAGAGACTGAAAAATTCCTTAGTTAAGATCAGTTACCTCACTTGGTATTTTCTGCAAAACATCAATGCAAGCTATTATAACAAGGATCTTCCATTAGGCGAATCAATCTTCCCTGATATCTCTTCAAATAATTTAACATATGCTATTATGTAATATCCTAGCAAGTATTTCCAAATATTGAATTCGCTAAGAAGCAGTTGAACATTAATGTGATGCGAGACTACGTTTCCTACAAATCGTGCTATATTTCACGTCGAAGTAGCGGATGTTAGTGATGAAAATTTATGCAAAAGCCAACCTGTCGAACATTGTTATGTCATCAAGAGATAAATTGTCAGCGGTAGAAAGCTTAAATTGTGACAAAAATTATACATGGTCTTAATGAATCTCGATTTGGTCTTCTTCTTTTCATAATTATCTTTCAGAGTGGCTCAGGCTAAAGTCTTGTAGCTCGGTAGGTTTGTCAGGTCTGGTTGCTGAGATACCGAAAAAATTCAAGGAAACCCCTCGATGCACGAAATTCGAGAGAGCTGAGATAGGAGGCAGACGCCTGGCGGGTCCTTCTGGTAAGTTCAATATGCGGCAGCATCATGGAGCAGAGCTGTGAGGAGCAAAGCCCGTTGACATAGCGGTAGAAAAGGACCAGATTGCCGACGGTCCGTTGGTACGTAAGGGTCCCGATTCTACCCGTAAGCGTTATTAATCAATCTAACACCGAGCCTCAGACTATGGAAAATGTTGTCTGGACGGCAACACCCCAAACATGTGAACAGTACTCTAGGCTAGGTTTTATTTGGGCATTGTACAGCGTTAGGAGGATATGGGGAGAAAAGTGCTCCTTATCCCTAAAGAAATAGACTAGCTTTTTACGGGCAGCTGTTGCGACTGACAAGATGTGTTCATGCCAAACCAGGTCCTCGGTCATCTGGACTCCAACCAGGAGAAATGAATGGATTCTTGTTAGTTATGATACCAGCCGACAGTACGTCAAAATTTAAAAAAAAAATATTTCTGGTACTTAGCGCCTAGTATACCAAACAAATACCCAAAAACTAACATCCACAGCTTTGAAACAGAATTCATAAAATGCTGCTACAGTTACAATTTACTGAATCTATAAGAAGTTAAATGCTATTATTATCATTCAGAATTCTGTAGATAGGTACTTATAGGAATCAATTACATGCCCTTATATGTGATGTATATTTGTTTTTCCTGACTAAGATACAGTACTGCACCTTGAAAATAATTTTATTTATATTATTTTTTTGTATTCTATTATTTCCTCATATTTTTATTCTATTATGTATTACTACCCGCCTTGCTGATAACAGAAAGCAGAGCTACAGGCCTGTCTCTAGTTGTAAGGGTCGGCCTTGGATGCTTTTTTGGACGGGCTGAATATTAGCAAATTTCCAGTTCCCTGGAAAATGCCTGAAGGTTACTTCCCGCCTAGTATAGGGAACCCTTTTGATCGACGACACTTGGGCGTTGGGCGAACGACAATCGTCCCATCCTGGCACGGCAGCGGAGAAAGGCTACTCTTTGAGAAGCTCCTTTGGCGAGCGTCCACAAAAAGTGCCTGCTATTGCATTGCGACATTACCCTGTGCCTGACTTTTGCTTTGTGCTGGTCTGTTGCAGTCACAACGCAAAGAAATTCAGACCAGAAGAAAAGCTTGTTCTTTGTTTATGTCAAGCTTAAAATATAAAATATTTATTTTCTTTCTCAGGATGCACTACAAAGAATATTGTATGCGAATTTAAATCCGCTGTTTCTTAACTAGGCGGTGAAGACTAACCCTCCTTTATCCGCTTGACTATAGCGTTACTGCATTTGTTGTATCTCGTAGTCGTCACTAATACACAAGATGCTGTCATACTGTCAAAGACATCGAATAATTTCACCATTTATCAGTAATATATTTATTTAATAATGGTCGGTGTGAACACGCGCTTTCACTTGCTGTCTCGTGCACCTCAAACAAAGTATACAGAATACAGGAAATAAAATCACTCGAGGAATAACCTTCCATGTTCAGACTTTCTAAGCAATACTATCAAACTTCTCAGAAACTATTTATTTTTTAACCTGTTGAACCCTAGTATTAGATACGAGCCCCTTCCCACTTCAGTTGGCCCACCTCAAGATTTGTACCAAAATATGCCTTTATAAACTAAACATGACGAAACTATTTACTTCTAAAACAATTTATTTTCTCAAAAACATTTTAGATACACTCTAGTCATAAAAAATACATATTTGAAATCACTTACACCTATAACTAATAGAACATCTAAACAAATAAACAATGTGCGAATAAATGCGCGAAGTTAACAAAGCAACAATTGAAACATTACCATTGGGTAACATCACCTTTATTTTTTATTACGGCTGAAATTCTTTGGGGCATAGTGTTAACCAAGTTTTGGCAAAAATTTGGTGTAAAACAATCCCATATTTCTTGAAGCTTTTGTCTAAGTACGGTGATTGTACAAGCAGGATGTTGTCGTAGAACATTTTTCATCTCGTGCCACAAAGTTTCAATAGGTGACAGATCTGGACTGCTAGAAACCAATTTCAAAAGTGGTACATTATTTTCTTCCATCCATTTTATAGCCTTTTTTGAGGTATGGCATGGTGCACCATCTTGCTGAAACACAAAATCTTGGCCGGATCTCAAACATTCTTCCATCACTGGTAAAAGCGATTCTTCTAAAATTGCCAAATATTTGTTTGTATCCACATTTCCATCAACAAAATGAAGTTTTCCTACTCCTTTTGATGACATACTGCCCCAGATCATAATGAATACTTCATTTTTTTTTTGCGAATAACTCTACTGCGACTGTCACCAACACAAACTTCGAATCGGGCCCCATCACTCCATTGTATTGCACACCATTGTTGAGGTGTCCATTGTCTATGGTCTTTAGCCCATCTAAGCCGATTTTTCTTTTGCAGTGGAGTTAATAGTGGCTTTTCTTTGGCCTATAAACAAGTTGTGCAACTTTAGGGTTTTTACTTCAGTTTTTTGTATAAGAAAACTTAACTTGAAAGTGCTAAATGCCCCTCTCTATGAGTTGTGGACCTCGAAATTCTCCTTCCAACAGCGTCACTCCACAGCGCACTTAATTGTAAATAATTGGCACGCCTGTTTTTCACGATTATTCTTCTTAATGCTCTTCCGTCGGCATTTGTGATATTGCTTTTTTTCACATATCGTGAAATGAAAATAGGTTGATATGCTGTAATTGTGTTATTTTTATGCTGCAAATTTGATTAGGGAGTGATAAAGTTGGTGTTTTCTACTATATATTATCAAAATACTCATTGTTAATATTTTAAACATATTTAAACACCCTGCTACATTTTTATTACTTATGTTTGATAAGAAAAAAACTAAGATTTCAATAGTTTGGCCAACAAAAATACTAGCTATGATGACTGGCTGTGTAATACAAGTGATAACATCCTGTATGATATTTAAAGAGTAATTTGATATTCAGCAGTAATAATTCAATATATCTATAATATAAAATAAACAATTTAGCAATAAAAATATAAACCTGGCCGTAAAGTGGCAAGAATAAACATGGAGTTTTTTATTACCTCTTCGATCCTACTTGGTAACATGGTTATGTGAACTTTGACACTTACTACTTACCCTATTAATATTATAATTGCGAAAGTGTATGTATGTTTTTATATTTCGTGTTCACGCTAAAATGGTTGAACTGATGAATTTTGTCAGAGCTATAGATCTTGACGTTGAAGACGCACAGGCTACCTTTCATTGCGAAAACAAAACTGAAGGGTACAAGCGACTATTGCTCTTTAAATTAGGGATACAAATATAGGTTTTTATATTTGATTCTTTGATTATAATTGATTATAATGTAAATGAGCAGGTACAGAGAAATTTTACCCCTAAGAGGTGAAGTGGGGATTAGTATACTTGAAACTGAAGAACCCTGAATATTTCAAATTAGGCCAGTCTACAAGTAGGAGTATGTTTTGTCTATAATTTTATCGTTGGGGACCTTTTTTCAAGTTAAGTTTATGTGAATATATACAGGGTTATCCAAATTAAGTGTCCACCATTAGTAACTTTGTTATTAGTGAAAATACAAAGTTGTTTGAATTAGCAAACTAGTAGCATTTTTAACGCTGGTAAAAATGAGAAATAAAAAAAAACAATTGAGAGTCGTTATTTTAATTTTTTTCGGTAAAATAACATTTTTTTAAATGGAAACCCCTGTATTTTTTTCTGTTAAAGCATCAAATTTTAAACAAAAAAGCTTACAATAACTTTTCTCCTAGGTTACAAATTGTTGAAGTTATGGCCTCCAATCTGAAACAATTAAATTGTATCGACAAACTTTATTTTCAACATCAACTTATAATCTTACAAAATACAATAACAACCCCTGTATATTATATTTTTTTCTGTTAAAGCATCAAATTTTAAACAAAAAAGTTCATAATGACTTTTCCGCTAAAGTCAAAAATAAAGTCAAAATAACGATAAATATTTTTAATTATTTGCAGTATTATAATATTAAGACGGCTATGAAAACAACATGGCGTTAGCGATTTGACAGCATTAAGATAAGCGACAAATTGTTAAACTGGACATACTCGCAACTAGAAGGCTTTGGAAAACAATGATAAAATCAAATAATGTCAAACATTAGTGTAAATACTTGTTTATAAGCTTTATTGTGTCATTAATTTAAAGAAAAATGTTCTCCCATGAAGAAAAGTGTGATATGTTAGAATGCTATTTAGTGTGCAGAAAATCCTCCTTGAGAGCAAGAGAATACTACAGTGAATTATATCCCGCTCGCATTCAACCGTATGAACGATATTTTCTGAGACTTTATCGAAAATTTAGGGGCAACGAAAATGTTTTTGCTAAAACAAGGGCAAAAAAAGAATTCATAATAAGCGAGGCCACGGAAATTGCAGTTATTGGATATTTTGAAGCTTATCGTGAGAATTCAATAGCAGATATTCTCAAGGACTCTAATTTCAGTTATGGTACTGTTCAAAGGATTTTAAAAAAATACAAATTTATTCCGTATAAGTACCGACCAGTTCAAACGCTTTTGGCAGGGGATCCAGAGAGAAGACTTGTTTTTTGCCATTGGTATCTTAGCTTCTGTCGCCAAAATGTAAATAACTTTCGTTACCTTTTATGGACAGATGAATCAAATTTTTCAAATTCTGGAAAAAACCACCATTATTGTTCAAGAGAAAATCTTTTGTTAGTACATCCAAGAGGCCCACAAGTCCGTTTCAGTTTCAACGTTTGGTGCGGTATAATTGGTTCAAAAATTGTTGGCCCGTTCTTTTATGAGGGAACCCTAACTGGTGAAAGATATGTGGAATTTATGTCAGAAATTTTGACTAATTTCTTAGACGAATTGGATCTTATAAGTAGACATCATCTGCATTTTCAGCAAGATGGCGCACCTGCCCACAACTCCAGAGGTACTTATCATTTTCTAAGTACTACTTTTAATGATCAGTGGATAGGAACAAATGGCCCAATACAGTGGCCTCCCAGATCACCAGATCTAAACCCACTTGATTACTTCTTGTGGGGTTACTTAAAGAACCAAATTTACAAGCGAAGGTACGATAACCTTGACGCGTTAAAGACTGCAGTTAGGGAAAAGATAACCCAGATAGATGGTAGGACCATACTTAAGACAGTTCGAGCAGTTGAAAAACGTGCCCAAAAATGTATTGAAGAACAAGGTGGTGTTTTCGAGCATCTTTTTTAAAAAAAATTGTTATTGTATTTTGTAAGATTATAAGTTGATGTTGAAAATAAAGTTTGTCGATACAATTTAATTGTTTCAGATTGGAGGCCATAACTTCAACAATTTGTAACCTAGGAGAAAAGTTATTGTAAGCTTTTTTGTTTAAAATTTGATGCTTTAACAGAAAAAAATACAGGGGTTTCCATTTAAAAAAATGTTATTTTACTGAAAAAAATCAAAATAACGACTCTCAATTGTGTTTTTTTATTTCTCATTTTTACCAGCGTTAAAAATGCTACTAGTTTGCTAATTCAAACAACTTTGTATTTTCACTAATAACAAAGTTACTAATGGTGGATGGACACTTAATTTGGATAACCCTGTATAGAAAACTATTCGACTATGAATACGTAATTTTGCTGAGGAGTGCTTTATGGACGTGATACTGGTATGTCAGCTTAGAACGAGGTTTGTGACAGGGCTGAGTTAAGGGGTGCCAAGGGAAGATATATGCAAAAGCGTCTGCACAACATCTGCTCTCATTAACCAATAAATCTCGAAAAAAGCTATTTGACCCATGAATATATAATTTGACTGGGAGGTAGCTGCTTCTCAACAAGTTCCGTCAGCTAAGAAGATTTTGCGACAGGGCTGGATTGGGGGGGCTAAGACCAGATATATTATGTATGTATATATTACCATTTCGAAAACAATTTGACTTTTGAACATAGAATTCGGTAGCTTATGGACTAGATATATTAGCTAAAAATAGATTCAAGGCTTATAGAGACATTTGTTTGTACGTCCTTTGTTCTTCTACTAGAAACCTAGTAAATGTCATATTGCGACAGGAATCGTATTAAGGGGTTTCAAGGGTACTGGTAGATTTGTTTGGAATTCTTTCGATTTCTCTGCTAGATACCTAAAATTGGCAATAATGAGGCTTTTAGTCAATCGATAGCGCATACTACGCAATTTTAAGATACAGTCAACAATTTCTCGAAAAGCTGTTTTAGATAATGCTATTATGCTTTGGTCTACCCACATATCAGCAATAGTGTAATATTATGTGGACGCGCATGATCAACAGAGTTTTCATCTTACAGAAAAGAGTTCTAAGATTGATTAGTAAGAAAGGCTCTTGTAAATATATCTTCATGACAAATATTATAAATAATCTGCTAACATTAATAACAATTTATATATTTTGTAGCTTCTTAGAGAATTGGCTTAGCTAATGCTAAGAAACCGATCACTTAGCTTACTAGCGCTACTTAGACTAATGACTTTGTAGTTGGACGCCATTTTTTTCTATAAAGCTGAATAAACCAGCATTTTAGAAGAATTCAGAGTATTTTTGTCTATAAAGCTGAAATCTCCAGTAACTTAGACTAATGACGCTCTATGGGCTCGCAAATTTTCTATGTGGCTGAGGTGAGGCCAGCTTCTTAGAAAATGCAATCTATTTTTCTAGTAGACTGAAATCACCAGTTGTTTAATTAAAAAGCCAGTAGAGAACAGTCAATAAGAGAACAACCAAACGAACAATCTATAATAAAAAATCATTTCAATTTTTTATAATTATAAAAGACCGTTTAATATGTACAGTTTGTGAAAATCGGAAGCCCACCTCTTGTTAGCTTTCCAATCAAAATTTAAAATCTGCTAAGGTAAAACACTATTTTTAGTAATTGAATTTAGAAAAAATTAAGTTGACACCAGTTTCTAAAATTACATACTATCCAAAGAAAGCTGTTGGACTATTATTGATACTTTGGAAGTTAGAATTCCACCGTAGCGGTCATGTTAGGTCGCTGGAAACAAATTCCAGCAATTCCTCTTGAACACCTTTGTTATACATTTTTTTAATCGATAGGTAGAGTGGTTGCCAAGATAAAGCCGAGGTCGTTTAGTCATGGCTCGATATTTGCCGAGTTTTTAACATTTTGAGCAATAAATTTAATCATAAAAAATATGTTTACATAATATAATATCCTACAAAAGGCAAATGGTAATTATTTGGACGTGCATAACGAAATACCACAACAAATAGTCTCATTAAAAAAAAAACGATTTCTAAACTGTACGGTACTTCGTTTGGTACGTCAATAAATTTTATTCTCATAGTCTGTTCAACCGCAATTAATATAAAGCTATGAAGGTTACTTCTAGGTAAATTTAGCATCGTGCAAAATTTCGAGAAAATTGGTTTAACACTGCCTAAGGTACATGATATTAAAAATGGATTCGAAAAAATTAATTTAGAATTTGTTGTTTTCAGATATGAGCTGATGGTTTCAGCTTCTTAGAAGAATTGATTGTTGCGTTTTATATAAAGCTGGTCTCTCGTCAGCCACATAGAAAATGGGGGAGTCCACGGAACGTCATTAGTCTAAGAAACTGGAGATTTCAGCTTTAAAGACAAAAATACTCGGAATTTCTCTAAAAGGCTGGTTTCTTCAGCTCGATATAACACGAGGTGTGTACCTACAAAGTCATTAGTCTAAGTAGCCCTACTTAGCTAAGTAACCGGTTTCTTAGCTTAGAAGTCAATTTTCTAAGAAGCTACGACATATACATTGAAATCCATATACTACTGACGTGTTAATGGGTACGAGAAAAAAGCGCAAGAAGCCTGCAAAACGTGTGTTAGAAAGAAATGTAAGCACCCGGTTAACAAGCCGAACCAGCTTTGATTTGAGTATACCAATACATGCATCTGCCCCGTCTCAGAGATTCGGGCTGCTTGCATGTACAAAAATTTATAGTAGATTACCAATTGAGATCGGTAGACTCACTATCATGTTTATATTGAAGATACGTCTCAGAAGATTTCTATCTACCGCATGACCATTTAGTGTCGCTATTACCAATATTATTATTTTAGTGGGTATGAGACAGTCTTTATTTTTTCTATTTGTTAAATGTTTTAATTGATCTACCAATTTTACTGTAATTTTTCTTAATATGTTTGTTGGGTGTTCAATATTTGTTCATTAAATCTAAAAAAAATTGCCTTTGTAACCACACTTTTATTTGTTTCATCTTTTTGTCTATTTCTTGACTCTGTGATATTTATACAGACTGATCATGTCGTGCAATTTATTCATTTACGTAATGTAATAAGGTTGACAAGTGTTATGACATAATTTCCCACCACCAATAAGACTATCTACCTATCTATCTTTGGAGTAGACTAAGGATTGATTTTGTGACATATTTACCTTTTCTAACTAAAGACTAGGAAGGTACTGCCTCTTTGGCGGGGAAGAACGTATGAACAAACTGGTTTAACCGTAAAGTGACTCTATTATTCTGTCTGTATATGTTGCCTCAAGTCACCATCAACCAACGTGGAGATCAACCGACAAGTATTGTGTAACCGTTCGTTTGTCAATAGGCAGTTCTTTCCGATCGATCGTGCGATCTTTTATAACCGCATTCATGAAAATTTCTTGTGTATAATGGGATGATAAAATTTTACTGTTCGAATAAATTAAATAGTTACGTATCAACTTGGATTTTGGATTCATTTTAATTTGCACAAGGTGGAGCATATTTTTATGTAAGTCAGAGTGTATATTTTTCTTTGACGCAGCTCTGTTGTCTTCGCATAAACCGAACCAAACCTAATACTTGTCCTAAGCTATGCTTATCCTACTCTAAACTTATCTTGAGCCAAGCACAGCTAAACTAAACCTACTATAGTAGATATTTTACTTTTTCTACTACTATCCTGATAAATCACCATTATTGACCAATGAGCAGTAACTTTTTCCTCCCTAAGTAAATAATGATATCAAAAAGCACCTAGGTGAATTATAAAGTCATTTAAAACTGTATTCTGCCATTTCGGCAACTGAACTTGATATTTTATAAGATTTGAAAACGATTGAGAAATAAGTAATGTTGAGTATAGCTCTTTGATAACCAGGAATTTAGAGTGCTAAGCCGATCTCTGCCGATCTGGATGTTATCACTGCTTGAGTACAGTTTAATGCTTCCAAAGCACAATACAGTAGCTTGACTAACAATAAGGGCCCCAGCGCTCATTCGGTTTCTATAAATAGCTTAGTTCTACCAAAAAGCCGTCCAATTCGGCTTGTCGGAGTACAGATCACCGAGGACTTGATCTGACACGTACGTATCATGTCAATCGCAGCAGCAGCTGGGAAAAAGCTTGGCTATTTGCTCCGGGCAAAGAAGAATGTGCTCCACAAAACCTAATCAGTCTGCACAGGGCCCAGAGACCTAGCATCGAGTACTGCTCACATGTTTGGGGTGCTGCCGCCCAGACTACATTATCCATGCTCGATGCTGCTCTATGGAGGGCTGACCCACTGATCGCAGCGGAGTCCAGGGGGGTTCGTGTTGAAACCCTGGGAAAATTGCTACCCTCGCTCTACAAAATGTTTTTGAGGCAGTTACATTTGCACACTTTTTTCTCTAACGGACAGTCTGGGGGCCCTTTTGCACCGACGGGCCCTCGGCGACATGGCCTTCTTCTACCGCTGGACATCTCTCCCCAGAGCTATCCTCCATGCCGCAGCAGCGCGATGAGCCTGCTGACAGACCATCCTGATTTCAGCATCTCATGCCAGTCGTGTCAAACTGGTCGATAAGACCACTCATTTGTCCACCTCCAAATGTATGTAGTGGAATCTATCCGCGAACAATAACAAATTTACGTAGGATAAAACAAAAAGTGTCAAACGTGTTAGATAAAAAACAAACACAAACAGACAGTGCATCGTGCACCCGAGCAGCGGCTAGCGATGCAGCATTAGACAACCAGACTGAGTTCTTGTCGTCAACTGATTTCAACATTTCGGATGAAAAACTTGGATGAATAAGAAGCCAGACAATATCTGAAACAACTAGAACAGAGCACACAAAAATCGGATTCTCAAGTTTGAGTGAAACGAAATTCAGAAAGTCCAGGTCAGAGAGGCCGATTGGAGTGCGTAACACAAGAAACGCGAGGTTGACGTCCCTATTTGATTCCACTCGGCGTAAAGCTGAACAGGTACATGTCCGGTTTCAGCGGGATTATTTTGGGCTCTGCACATGAGACCACGTAAAGCATTGCACGTCATGAGCCGTAGTAACCGATCCAAGGCGCAGGATACTCTCATCAACGATTGGGGGCATGCCGGCCTTCAGCCGACATCCTGTACGTGATGATCCTATTGAAACTGAACTCTGCAGACCTATAAATATTCACTTGTTTTTGTGATCCGGTACTGAACTGCACTTTTCTTCTACTCTTCTGGGCAGGGCTTTCTCTTTCTGTCTCTCTTGGCCAACTCTTCACACTTTTTCTTCATACACTTACAGCAACACTTTTCTTTACCTCTACTTTCTTCCCTGTGGTGCTTGTGCCGTGTCGACATATGAAGGGTGTGTGGCGGTTGAGCGGCCCAACTATCAAAGTAGTGGTATAAGCTTTTGGTAAAAGAACCGTTCAGCCATAAAAGCTCTATATTGTTGTTGCCTGAACACCAAAATGCTGGCTCAATGTTGTGTGGAATACAAATTTGCTTTCTGCAACATATTTACCCTAAAATGAGGTATTTAAAATATTCTTATAGCATAGTTATACAACACCTTATAGGGCAAATTTTTAACTGTTGCATAAACGTTTATACAACTATTTTATACGGCATATTTGCAAGTTAGTCAAAATGTTTGTGTTGTGGCATCCATGGTAACGTTTATAAAACAAACCCGAGCCTTGTTGTTTTGCTGTGCAATTTACTACCTTAGCCAACAAATTGCTCCCAACGGAAGCACTTATACAACTGTTGTTTAGTAACTGTTAAAGGCTGTACATATTATGCTAGATATGTTGGTAAACAACTTCACCATAGCCTAACTTTCTGCTGTCATATTTTTGTTAAAATGCCATAACCAATGAAAAGGTTTTATCAACTGTTCAAACAGAAGATATAGATCTGGTACAAATTCTGGGTAAATCATTCGACTCTGTCGGTATTTCATTTCAGAAATTTGTCAAATTGTTGTATAACACCTGCAGGCAACACCAAAATATTCTAATAACCTAAAGACAACATGGACGATGCCATGATTGTACACAATCACCCGCCATATTGGGCAAACATTTATTTCTCTATTTAATATTAAATAATTATGTTTCAGTTCGAAATTACAGATATAAAGTGATAAACATTAGTGTAATTATAATCACAATAAAATTTGCTGCGCAAGTAATTCCATAGCCCTATATCAAAGTGTAGAAGTTTATCATATACCTGTGTATGAAATTCACAATGGCCGATATGTAAGTAAACAAGATGACTGTAATGTGTTAGTTATATATTCTTCACTTCGTCTATACAATACATACGAAATAGTTTGGTTGCAATAAAGTAGAATCTGTTGAATAGTTGTATAGTTGACAAAAACTGAATCTTGCACTGACGCAAATGTCCTATAGCGGCTGCAAGAGGCTTACACTTTTGTTTTATAACTGTTACCTGCAGCCCTTATACAACCTCTTAAATGACTGAAGTGTCCTATTAGATGTGCCCATTCCGCTTGTATAGCTGTTCTAAGAGCGTTTTGCCAATGTTCTTAGAGTGTACAATGCTGTTTAAGGAATACTGTATAATCATTCTTGCAACTCTAATAGGAGTGATAATTGTTAGTTGGGGGCGATCGGAAAATAACCTATTACCGGCCCCCTTGTGTGCACCAAGCCACAGACAGGGGTATAAGGCATCCGCAGGAAGATCTGCGCATCCGGAGGGAGCGCAACCTTCCTCCAACAAAAAGCGTGATACGTCTGCCGCCTCCTAATAGTCGAGGGTGGTCAAAACGCCTAAAGACAAACACAGGCCACCACCAGCTACCGCGAGTTGGCGACAAGCCATCCTAAGGTGGCTATAATTGATAAGTGCAATATATTTGAGAAAATATCTTCCGACAGGGAGCGAATCCTTAAAAACACGCTGCTAAAAAATGTGAATAAGATAGCTGTCTCCTCAAGCACCCAACCAATACTCCTATCGTTTCACTCATGCATCTATTCCGGCCAAAATAATCCGTACGGGTATTAACTATCTTAAAAAGTGACATTATGTCGATTTTTTGACCTTGTATTGGTTTTTTGTGACATTATGTAGTTTTTTCTACAATATGTTAACTTAGCACTAGCTGATGGACACGTTGTCTGTTTTGTAGTTGTACGTGTTGCCTAAAGGTCATGAGGCTTCGGTTATCAATGTTTTGCTCTGATGTGATGTAGTCTACTTCAGAGATCGCATTACTGGAGGTCTAAGCTGTATACTATAGCTAGAAGGAAACTGCAATGCATAGGTGCATAGTGAAGATTTGTGTGCTAATAATATGTGTTATTAGCTCACAATTGTTTAAATTTGCTGAATTTCAAAAATGAGAGAGATAAGAAATAATTATATTCATTGTACACTGTCGAATTACAAGTGATGTACATCTACATGCGAACAGTAATTACACTAAACGCGGGCGCGGTGGTGTTTTCCTGTAATTCTCCTCAAACTTTTTGTATACACAAAAAACGTGAAAAATCGTAATTTATAACTTCGTACATAACCTATCTTCAGAAAGGACAACGTATAAATAACTCATCAACTTTCTTCTCAGAGATGAAAACTACATACTACTCGGCTTCATAAAACAAATGCAACCAATAGTGCGTGTAGTTAAGTCATCCATCCATAGAGGGACGCTCACAACGATCCTAGTGAGCAAACGTGAAATGACTGTTTGCACTCAGAAACTACCTAGTCTGCAAGATGACATTTTATATGTTTTCTACATAATACCCGTGCCGGACTACCTGCGAGGATGATCCCACCTTGGCGGACAACCGGAATCATAAAGAAATGGAACGACGGTGAATTTCATGTAGTGCTCATCGACCAACTGTCAAGGCTAACCAATACGACGCTGTAGATCACCGTCGAGGCAGATCGCCCTCTCGAGGAAAAAGAGCTTGTGTTTCCCATCTAGCCTGCTACAATCCCAGCCTGGCGGTCAAGAAGTGGTGTATTTTTCGTTAGGATGTCAAGACTAACCCTGCGGACATTTACTATCTCCAAATCCTCAAAAAATGCAATGCGAGTGTTTCACCAATTCCTGTCTCTTCCTGTGAAAGTCAAAATTGATAAGCCGGTCCCTGCTCTTTCTCCTACAGATAAAGACAGACTGGAAAATACACACACATACAAACTAAACCAACAGCTGCTACATCGTATGAGGCTAGCGGCAGACAAGCTGTAGAAACATATCTCTATGGGGATTGATGTCTCCTCACCATCTCCCACAGCCGCAGCTACAGCTACCGCGGCGAAAACCAGCGTGTCACCACAGCCAAATGTGGAGGTGGCCATGGATGTCGTCCTCCGCTCATTGAGGAAGGACGATAACAATAGGTTCCCATATCTCCACCCAAACAACTAGGCAAGATGATGGTTTCGACATCTAAGAATGTAAGCATCCTTCAGTGTCACGTGCACAATGGCGGGGCGGCATCTGCAATCCCCTGGTCTAATCATATTAGACGAAAATACCCCTGGTTTGCGAAATAATTGTAAAGTCTGGTTTCATTGCTGCAAGTTGTTCAAGGGGGTATACAAAACATGGACGAATGAAATGGGTACACCAATTTTTGTGGGAAAACTTTTTAATCGGCAACAAAGAATGAGAAAACGTGTTTTTTGGGATTCAATCGAAAGTGTTGACAGGAATGAAAACACACTTCATATAAGATTTTTAGGTGTTTACGAGACCCACAAAATGAGATCACACGTAAAAACATCCGACTAGTAGCAAAAATGCCGAAAACCGAGGCAAACTGCAGGTTTTGACACGTTTGGTAGTGCGACGGTGGTTGCAGATATTTGAAATTCTTCAAATTTGTAGAATTCGAACTTCTAAATAACCACAACAAATTGAAGTAGATTGGTCAAGTCGTTTTTGAGAATTTCTAATTGTTTATCCCAAAACACCTGTCTTCCGGCCATCACTACTAGTTTATTGAACAAGATACCGTGTTAGTTCAAAGAGCATTTTATAGCAAAATATACTAGTTTACCTTGCCGATATGAATCGCAAACGATTCAGGAAGATAAATGTTATTTTTATGCAAAATAATGGGTTACGTTTTTTCTTATAAACAAATCCTAAAATTTCGTATTTGTGAGTAATTCGCAACAACAGATGATAGACATATCCGCTTTGTTGCACAAATACTAAATGTTTGAATTTGTTTGAAAGAAATAAACGTAACCTTTATTTTTCGCATAAAAATAACATTTATCTTTCGCAATGGTTTGTGATTTATATCGGCAAGGTAAACACGTGTATTTTGCTAATAAATGCTCTTTGAACGAACTTTGTATATTTCTCAATAAACTAGTAGTGATGGCTGGAAAACAGGTGTTTTGGGATAAACATTTAGAAATTCTCAAAAAACTACTTGACCAATATAATTCAATTTTGTTGTTGTTATTTAGAAGTATGAATCCTACGGATTTGAAGAATTGCAAGTAGTTGCGTGAAAATATCGTCGCATTACATAAAACTTGCATTTTACCTCGTTTTTCGGCCATACAATTTTTGCTATTAGTCGGATCTTTTTACGCGTGGTCTCATTTTGTAGGTCTCATAGGTACCTAAAAATCTTATATGAAAAGTTTTTTTGTTCTTGTCAATACTTTAGATTGAATCCCAAAAAACACGTTTTCTCATTCTTTGTGGTCGAATAAAAAGTTTTAACACAAAAATTGGTGTACCCATTTTATGTGTCTATGTTTTAAATATCCCCTTGAACAACTTGCACCAATAAAACCTCATTTTACAGTTATTTTGGGGAAATTTACTAATATGATTAGACTAGTTGTCACCTTGACGTGGAGCCTAATACACTGGCACTAATCCAAGAACCTTGGATCATCAAATTAAAAATATGTGATCTTAGCAACTTACTTGGAAACCTTTACAGCACCCTCCGTAACAGCCAGACGATGGCAGCCATTTATATGCCTCGGCATTTCAAATGTCACCACTCTACTTCGAATCTGATGACTGTGAGGACTAGCTCCTACCTATCTACCGATTAACTCGCATACCCTGCCACCATCCATGGAATTTGAGCTGCTGGTGCGAAGAACTCAATCAATCAATCAATACTGGGAGCTAATAATAATCGGACGTGACGCTAACGCACACCATGCCACAAGCGCGACAGTTGTCAACAACCCTAGGGGTAAGTCACTATTTGAATATATTACTGGAAAACTCTAAATCTAATTAATAGAGGCTGTATTTGTTAACCCTAGAAGCCAAATAATAGATGTAACCTTAGCTAGGATTCGCCATATCGCATTAAATCCGAAGCTGGCATGTTTAAGACTCTGTTACAATATCTGATCACCAATTGATAAAGTACGAATTAAGTAATGTCAGGGTACCGCGCAGGCTGATTCCCTAGTGGCACGGACAAAGAAAAATGTCGCTGCCAACCTCAAGACACTAATCAATTAAAGCACCATATTAATAATGCCACATACAACTCATTTGAGGCTTCCTGTCCATTAAAAGCTTCGCAGGACCCTGGCTAGGCCACTACGTGGTGGAGTCGGGACCCCAGTAAACTCAAGCACTGCACAAGGAAATCATTCAACAAAGCTGAGATGACTAGACGCAGATTGGAACAAATACAAGACTCAGCAAGGCAGTTTAAAAAGTTAGTTAGACAAAAAACAAAGGAGACCTTACTACTTACTACTTACTACTCTATAAGGTACTAGCCAAAATCACAGACCCTGATATTGGTATACTCAAAAAAGAGGATGGAAGCGACACAGCCACCTTCCAAGAGAAAGTTACTAATACGGACTCATCTTCCCGATTTAATTTCGATTAGTCGAGATGATTGGCAAATTGTCAAACAGATCGTAAGCGAGGACAAGATAAGATAGTCGATATTGTCGATACTTAGCTTCTCCTTCTTCAAATCATCAAACACTCATGGCATTTACCCTGCCCGACTATAATGGGGCCTGCCATACGTGGAAACAGTTTGCAGATTGTGCTCAGCACAATGTATATTCAGAGGGTATCTCTATACAAAGTACCCTCCATCCCGAAGATTGGCAGGATGGATTACATCACCCTAAAGGTATTTTCCAATCAGCCTGAGACCATTTCAACTAAAAATGGAAAAGTTGCTAGATGGAAAACCAAATTTGTCTGACAGCTTGAATTCGATGTATGCGAGAGAGAAGCGTGAGAACTATGTATCAAGACTTGTTAGAAAGAGATAGAGGCCGGCTGAAGCGCGAAGGTCATCACCACATTGCCTAGCAATGGTGACGCAGGAGGTCGTGCAATCTACCGCGTTGAGAATATGTTACACTAGAAAATGTTCGCACAGGCTTCTACGATAGGTTAGGTTACTGTCAAACCCAAAAAGGAGGTCTGTTCGAACAGTTAATTTAATATTTTGTTTTCATTTTGGTTAGAATTATTTATTTCATTTTTGATGCGACTTAATGTCTTAATTTATTTTAGAATTACCTTTGATTTCCACCTATGGTGATAAAATCAACACATTCTTAGTTATTGTAATGCCATTACGCAATACAAATTATATTTGCCTGTGTGTACGCAGGTGAAAGCTATTTTGAATCTCGTCGACACTCCCCTACGAACCAATCCTGCAATGTTGCAGAATTTGTCGCGATCCTGACCTGTCATTTCGACCTAAAGTGGACCGCCGTTAAAACCAATTCGGAATCGATCCTAAACAGATTCTGCACAATTCACGAATGCTTACGCTCAAAATAAAACCATTATTTGAGCATAGAGTTCTAACGCATATTTTCAACATGCGTCTTAATTCAAGGAACTGGTGAACATATTGGCAACGCGGTAAATTGCCGCGTCAGCATTACTAGGCAACGCGGTGATGAGCTCCGCTGTCCAGACAGCTTCTATCTCTTTCTAGCATATGTGTCTATACACACCTCTGTCTCACGTGCACATTGAACTCAAGCCGTCAGACAAATTTGGATTTCATTGTATATGCTAAACAAAATCGGCCAGCTAGCTAGGGTGGTTCACCATGTCAAGGTTTGTTCAACGGAAAAGCACCTCTACGAAAAGAGCGTTGGATAAGGTATGGACAGAAAAACTTGTGAAGATAGCGGAATTTGGTTTTCCCACATTCTTGGTGAATTTGATTGATTCCTCTCTGTCCTGTAGGGTATGCTCAGTAATAGTTAATCAAAAAACATATTGACATTTATTTCATGAATGCGGGAGCTCTTAACTGTCACCGGTGCTATTTCTACAATGCATGGATGGCATTCCAAAATTTAGTAAACACAACTCACTTTATACGCCGACTATATCTACGTGTATGCTTTAAATATCCAGGAAGAGGGGGAAATACAGTTTGTGGAAAATTTTATTAATTTCTAGCAGTTTGGCAGCCGGCCCGGCCCCTTACCTGCTGACGCACTTCGATGTCTGTCGTCTCACTAAACGTGGAAGTGGAGTGATGCCATTATTTAACGGATTTTTCAAAATGCTGTCGCTTATTATTGAAAATATGGTAGTGTATTTTGCAATGTAAAAGTATGCCCATAATCAGATGTTCGTAGTCAGGTATAACACAAAAGAAATCAGTGTCGCAACTAGTCAAACTAACTTTTACAAAAAAGAATCTAATCCAAAAATTCTTCTGTGGCTGCTTCGATATATAAAAAACTAGATATTTCAACACATTTGTATAATAAGTTAGGAACTGAGGATGATATATTATACCCGTAAGATCGAATATTTTATAATCGCGTTAATGGTGGGAAACATCTTTTACGTACCTCGTTCGAGCAAGGTAGCCTTGTGTTATTGCAGCGTTCGTACAATAATGGCTCACTTCTCAAACTAGGTATTTTGGTACATGGAAGGTTCTTCCAGTCATAATAATTATTACAACGAGATAATTTGCAAAATTCCAGTTTATTTTTACCATGACCAATTTATCACCTCCACCTGTTCGACCTAAAACAATTTTGCGACTATTTAATGAAATCATTAATTATGTCAGGAGACCATGATCGTTGTAAATAAAAATAATTGAGGAGGCAGACAATGTAAGGTCGCTGTTTGACGATTACATTTATTACATGGAAAAATTATCGATTGAAAAATGTCATTTGTACCTTCTACATGAATTTACAATTACGGTTACCATGTTAAGTTGTTTATGGTTTGGATGATTCATCAAACAATATCTAGTTTTTTTTATGATACAGCCGCGTGAGCAGAAATCTAAATACCAGGACATCACAGGCAGCAGCGGTGGCCGCAGTAGTAGACTCTTCGGTCTCCTGATCAGTCGCCGTGCGCTGTGTGGGTTCGAGTCCCGTCCCAGGAGAAATTTTTCTCTTGGCTATGGATGTTGTGATTGTCCGTAGGTGGTAGACGGTCTCTGACTGTCGAACGCGGAGGTACCACCCGGCGGATCTCGTAGGCGGAGCCAGAATGTGTGCATGTTGCATGCACACGTGTTCCCTCGCCAGAGTCCGTGTGGCGTTCCCCCTTTCCCATGTTTCCCCCTATAGCTCCACGGTACCCAATGGGTGCTTAGGCCTTAGGCCTTTGTGGTAGTTGGAGTATAAAAAAAAAATCACACCTTTTTAATCCCATTTTACAGCTGCCTAAGGTTAGCAGCACTGGAGAAAAACCTTGATCAGGTAGATTCTTCCACAATCTTGACATCATATGAGAAACGGAGTGGTCGTGCCGGCCAGTTCGGGATGTACTAAGTTAGAGAGTTAGGACGGGAGGCAGAAGCCTGGCGGAGCCACATGATAATGCAAGGTATACAGGGTGATTCACAAGTCGTGACCAAAAATGAAACATCATACACAGGACCGCATTTTAAGGGAGGTCTTCTATGCAACATTTTTTCCTCGAGTGCTTCATTAAAAAGATACGGGGTGTTGAAGTTTAAAAACAAAGAGCATTTTTTTAATATCTTCAAAAGCGTCAACTGGAATGAACGAAAATTTGGTATGTGGATTTACCTAAGTATTGTCCACATTCAAAAGTATTTACTTAAAATTAACGTACAGCAGTGGCGGAGATGCAGGGGATTAGTGGCACTATTTTGTCAAATAAAAACTGTACGTGTTTTTTTTAGAACCGCGCAAATATTTACTCTTTTTTCTTTTTCCTAGAGTTCTCGTAAAAGTGACTCCATCGAGCTTCCGTCCAGGGTCTGCTTTTGAGTATTCAGGCGGAGATTCTCTAAATAATGCTTCGTTGTACCGCTATTCATCTTTGGAGAGGGAGAGGTGAACTGGTTCAAATGAGGTTTGGTAATGACCTCATCTTTGTCCTCACCGATTGCAGTCACATCATTTGTGAGGATTTGTGATATAAAAAAGTTTTCACTTTAAAGTATCTTATTACAATACTTAACAGAAAATTCACTCAAGTGAGCGAGGGGTTTTCCATACCGTTCCCATGCTCTAAGCTCTAAGCGCTGCGCTCCAGATGTTCATCGGGAGGCTCTTGGGGTGGAACTGAGACGAGAGCCGGCGTTCTCAGGCTGGTATAGCCGTTACCTGATAAAATTCTGTCGGTCTAATGGTATTTAAGCAACTATTATTATTTGTTTTCGATCGTATTCCTAATATTTTGTACAACAACGTAGTAGTACCGGGATTAGCAGCTGAATATGTATTTGATTGACACTAAAGATGCAACAATTACAACCCCTAACTCTCAACCCTTGCCATTTTTTCTTCTTTCTCAAAATTAATCCGTGTACCAAGTCAAAAGCCTAGGTGTTTCCTCTTAAACTAAGCATATCTGTTTTTCTTTGTTCTTCTCCTTTTTTTTTCTTTCCCTTTCTCTTTTTCTTTGACTTTGTCTGGTTTCTGGGCAATCAGGACTGACAGATTCGACTAACGTACATCAGACAGTGACTAATGGGCAAAGGTCCTACGGACCGCCCAGACAAATAAATGATGAATAGTAAGGACAGAATCTATTGACTTTGTCTGGTTTCTGGGCAACCAGGACTGACAGATTCGACTAACGTACATCAGACAGTGACTAATGGGCAAAGGTCCTACGAACCGCCCAGACAAATAAATGACGAATAGTAAGTACAGAACCTATTGTGCTTAACCGCCGTTTATGGCGATTTACCGACAAATGTGGAAGATAATTTAATTTAACTAACTTTTAAAGAACCTGTTCGAAATGGCCTCCATTATTTTTTATACACAAGCGACACCTTCTAATAAAATTGTCCTTTAGCCTTTGAAATGAATTTGCGTTTTCCATAATTTTTATTTTTGCTTCATCAATTTTCTGGCGCAGTTGGTTGGCATTTGTATATTCAGATGTATAGATTATCCCCTTGTAAAACCTCCATATAAAAAGAGGATTTAAATTAGGTGAACTTGGAGGCCATCGTATCTGACCACCTCTACCTCTCCAAAGCCCAGAAAAGGCACTGTCTAAGTAATGCCGTACATCCCGTGCAAACTGGCATGGGGCACCATCGCAATGAAAATACAGGGTTTGTCCGGAAAGTAATAGGACTGAGTCGATTTAAAAAAATTATTGAGCCAATCGTTACAATCCTTTAAAAACTTCCAGAATAGGCTCCTTCTGCGTCGATACAGTGCTGCCAGCGCGATTTCCAAGCATTGAAGGCGTCACGGAAGGCATTCTCCGGAATAGCCTTGAGAGCCGCGGTGCATGCTGCTTGGACCTCCTCTGTCGTCTCAAAATGCTTGCCTTTCATCGGTCTTTTCAGGAGAGGAAACAAAAAAACCTCCGGGGGGGGGGACATCTGGGCTGTAGGGCGGCTGCGGAAGCGTTGGGATGCCGGCCTTGGTCAGGTAGCTGTTCACAAGAAAGGCGGTGTGTCGTATTGCAACTTCCAGTCGGCTGCGATGTCTTGTCGGACCCGACTGACCCTTCGTTTGAGACTCCTGATCACTTCCACGTAAAAGTTGGCGATGACGGTTTTTCCAGGAGGAACAAATTCATGGTGGACGATGCCTTTGATGTCAAAAAAGACAATGAGCATCGTTTTCACTTTGGATTTGCTCATTCTTCCCTTTTTTGGTCGAGGAGACGCCGTTGTGTGCCACTCGGAATTGTAACTGCCTCTTTGTCTCGGGATCATACTCAAAGATCCACGACTCACCTGTGATTACGTTATTCAAAAATTGGGGGTCACTTTCACACATGTTCAAGTTTTCTTGGCACAATTTCTGGTCTTCAGTGAGCACTTTTGGGACCATCTTCGCGCACACCTTGTGCATGTTCAAATGCTGTGTCACAATGTCATGAACCACAGATTTTGATAAATTTAACATCTGGGCAATTGAACGAATACTTAGTCGACGGTCTGAGTTCAAAACTTTGCGCACACGAGTCACGTTATCGGTGTTTGTCGAAGTCGAAGGTCTTCCAGCACGGTCTTCATCAGCGACCTCTTCCCGGTACTCCAAAAGGGCCTGGTGCCACCGAAACACACCACTTCTTGCTAAAGCAACACCTGGGTAAGCCTGCTTGATCATATCAAACGTCTCTGTCGCAGATTTACCGAGATTCACACAGAATTTAATCGAGTGCCTCTGCTCTAACGAACGCTGCATTTTCGGCTTGCACAACTCACAGAAACACGTCGCGCGAAAATGCCTGTCCTGACTCTCCAAGTGCTCGGAGACAACTGACCAGCCGCTCATTCGTTAGCTAGGAACGCCCTCTACCGAACCCAGTCGGTGCGCGCACGCTCCGAAGTACAGTCATGGCGGAAGAAAATGAGTCCTATTACTTTCCGGATAAACCCTGTACATGCGGCTTCGAACGTCCAAAGGTACATCTTCTAGCAGCTTACAATAATAATAATAATAGTAATAATAATAATAATAATAATAATAATATTTACTACCCTCATTAAACAGTATATACAAGGTTTACAAACAAAAAAAAGCCTTAAGAGGAAAAAGGGCTACATCAGCTTGCCCCTTAAAGAAGTAGCTGCTAGAGCCAAAAAAAAACAAATAAATTTAAACAATTCTATAGTAGGACAAATAGCTATTAAGACATTAATAATTAATAATGTTTTAATCTTAAGAAATATAGCGAAGTATAGTCAGTAGGGAGATGGAAATTTAGAGTGAGAGTAGAAAGCGAGGGGAAAGAGAAAAAGAGAAAAGGGGGAGCAGGAGATGTGTTTTCTATGATATCTGAGACAGCAAATCACGTTTAAGGTTCCTCTTAAATGAAGCTACCGAGAGAGAAAAATCTTTAATTTTGAGTTTATTTACCAAAAAAAGGCAATTTGATATAAGAATGATTTCTTAAATGATTCTATATTGTGTGATGGTATGGTAATCAAATTCGATCATCTAATGTTTAGATTATGTAAAGTGCAAGGTACGCCTAGGAGCCATATTCAACCATCTCAGTTCAGGTAGAATTCTGAGCTTTTTGAACCCGTTTTAGCTCCACACTATCAAGAAATGGGCCATATCAGCAAAGTTGAAGTGGGACAACACTAAAGCTTCGCAGAACGTGGCTTTAGTATTTTGTGATAGGTAATGTCTATGGGGGTAAATTATTTTTAACATTGAATATGCTTTTCTTAGGCTCTGAGTAATGTGCTCTCAAAACTTAAGTTATCCCTAAATGATACTATATTGTCCCCTAGTTTCAGCTTAATATTATTTTCTAATACGTTTCTGCAGGAATCACTACAAAACAATATAGACGTCGATTTACTAGGGCTTATCTTTAACAATTGATCTTCAGAGGTTTTGAGAAGGCTATTCAAGTCGGTATTCAGTCGGTTTGTTATAAGTTCTGACAGGTCAGGTTTAAAAGAGGCATACATTTGAGTGTCGTCAGCATAAAGATGATATTGACAATAACTCAGCGACTTCATGAAATTAAAAGTATATAGGCTATACAATAATGGACCCAAAATACTGCCCTGGGGTACCCCTGATGGAATTGTAACTGCATCTGATATGTTCCCGTCCAAAGTCACGCGCTGCATCCTTTCAGATAAAAAAGAATTTATTAATGCATAGGCCGGCTACTCTAATCCAATATATTGCAAAATAGCCACTAGTATCTCATGATTAATCATGTCCAATGCTTTCGTGTAGTCCAATAATACCAAGACAGTAGCATTTCCCGCATCCTGTTCTCTGATGACATCATCCACAAGATCTGTTAATGCTGTGGAACAACTGTACCCGGTTCTAAACCCTGACTGTCTAAGGGGGATGATATTGTTGGCAAAAACGTAGTTAGCAACTTGTATAGCGATTGCCTTTTCCAAAAGTTTAGAAAGGGTCGGTAAAAGCGAGATTGAACGTAGTTGACCAAATTCTGTTGGATTGTTAACCTTAGCTAATGGAAGAACATTGGCCAGCTTCCAGCTTTTAGGAAAATAAGACCTTTTAATACAACTATTTATAATATGGGTAAAATAAGGAGCTATAAAAGGGCAACACAAGGAAATCAGGGTAACGTTCAGGCTATCAGCGCCAAAAGCCTTCGTCTTGATACTGAGGATACTATTTAAAACAAAGTCTTCTTCGATTAGGCTAAATGAGAAGGTTTGATTAAGCAAGCAGTTGTTGGTATAGAAATGAAACAATTCTTGTTTTCTAGTATTATTTTGTGATATTTGGGCAAAGTAGGTAATAAGTTCATTAACATTCCTTAAATGGTCAGGGATGTATTTATTTTTATTTCTAAGTATATTTAGTTTTTTTAGTTCAGCCCATTTTTCCTCTTCTGAGCAGTTCTGAAACTTTAAATTTAGATATGCCTTTTTGTCGGCTCTAATAGCAGAAGTTGTCAGGTTTCTTAATTGTTTAAAATAGTCTCGATGACCAGGTTGGTGCGTTCGTCTAAAACGAGAATGAGCTTGATTTCGAAGCCTTTTCAAAAACTTAATGTTATCTGTGATCCATGGATTGTATGGTCTTTTTCGACCATTGCAGTCTTTTAGGGGTGCATGGGACTCAAAAATATTCAATATAGTGTCTGTTAAAAATGATACCTTATGATCGATGTCATCTATTTGATATATGTTATCCTAAGGCGCCGACTCAATGTCAGTCTGAAACAGAGCTAGATTTATTCGATGTAAAGCCCTAAATTTATAACAAAGATTAAGCGGCTCGATAGCTGTTATACGCAAATCTACATAAACAAGGTGATCTGAAACATTGGGATCCCGAACGTCCACAACCTCCACTATCTCGGGATTACAGCATACCAAATGCAAACTGCTTTGGTTAAAGTTGGATTCATCTGTCCATAAGATGTTGTCGAAAAAAGTTTCAACCTCTTCGCACCTCCTCAACATATTCTCATAAATTCAACCCGTTGTGCATAGTCGCTTGGACTACTTTTTGTACATAATAAAAATAATAATAATAATAATAAGAATAATAATAATAATAATAATAAATCGTCTTTATTTATAAAGTTACATAGTATCGGGCGAAGTTTAGCTAAATAGCTACTCTTCCACTTAACCCTATTATTTTCATGGTTGTGAACCAATGTGAATACATGTAATTAACATGTATATATACAGTGGCTAACCAAAGGAAAACAAAAATATTGCAAGACAATATAGAAAATATAAACAGATTCAGCAACACGTCAAATAAAATTTTTCTGGCGGTTACTAATCTAAACTACAAATTACTACTAAGAGTCATTTTTGATAGCAAATGCTGCTTGACACAAACTTTGAATTTAGTTTGAGATACATTTTTGAATGCATCAGGTAGCACGTTATACAATTTGACACAATTATACCTAAAAGAGCGAGTAAATAATGCCGTACGGTGCAGTGGAATATCTAATAATTTGCCATACCTGAGCATGCGATCTCTAACAGATTGCCTGAAAACAATTTTTTTGAAGAGGTATTCGGGAGTTCCCGTGATAATCAAATTATGAATGAACTTCAAGATAAAATACTCGTAAGAACTATTAATATCTAACCATTTTAAACTACGAATACAGTGCGAAACATGGTCATATTTTCTTAAACCGTAGATGAAGCGACAGGACGAATTTTGAATCAGTTGAAGTCTGCGAATTGAGACTTGATCTAAGTAAGGATAGAAAACTATAAGACAGTAGTTGATTTTTGAGAGAACTAGGCTTTCACAAAGATGTTTTTTTAATTTGAAATTGATGAAATGCCTATTAACAAACAATGTTTTTAGTACAACAAAGCAGTTTCTTACTAATTTAGATATATGGTAAGGATGCATGTTCTCCGAGCGTAGTATTGTGTGCACTGAAGTATGGAATTTGTTTCTGCTTCGGGCAATGGCTCAGGTGCTTATACAGGGATCTCTCTCGGCTGCTTCTATTGTATCTTCTATTTCTCCTGGGCGTATCTTCGGCGCTCCTAGCTGACGATGAGTGCCTATTATGCGCCCCTCCATATACAGGGTGTCCCAGAAGTCGACGTCAAGCCGAAACCGGGTGATAGGCAAAGTCATAACAGCTATCAGAAAAATATTTAAAAAAATTTTATATATGTGATTTCAAAATTATAGGTCTTGGAAGAAAATATTGAAATTCCACACCCTACGGCAGTCTGTCAACTCCTGTTACTAAAACTATTAACTTTTTTTGGATTTTATTTTTACAATGTAATGATGAATAATGCATCTTCAAACTGGTGTCTCAACCTTACTGCCAACTTTTCTCGTTCAGGAAAAATTGCCACTTATTTCCCAACCAAGTATTCCAAAGTAAAACTTTGCTCAACTTTAACTGGCTGTACTGGAAAAAATGTACTACGAGAGTTTGGCAAGTAACCTTAAAAGTTGGCGCATTTAATAAGGATTCCAAAATGGTATAACACTTAGAAGATTACTCGTTAACTTATGCACAATTTTTATTTGAAGAAAAACTGATGAAAATTTTTCAAAATTTCCTAATTAAACAGCGATTATAAAAACGCACAAGGACCCTTAGGGATAACTGTTTGCACACCAGTGGGCGTCAAAATGCTGCTGATGATGTTTTACCTTTACAGCAAATGCTCAAACTGTTTTCCTTCAGCCGCAATACACGAAAGTTTTGATCGAGATACTCTCTCACTGAGAGCGCATAGTGCGCTGGGCAGCCATCATGCTGAAACCACATGTCCCTGTAAATACTCAGTGGCACGTCCTCCAATAAATTTTCTAAATGATTTTGCAAAAAACCGAAATAAACCTCAGCAGTCAAAGTCTCTGGGAACTCAAACGGACCGATTATTTTACCATTTAAAATTCCTGTCCAATGGTTTATCTTGAAGCGATATTGAGATTTATCTTCTCTCATCAAATGTGGGTTTGCTACGTGCCACTCGTGTAAGTTATGCAGGTTCATGTACCCATCTTTCTTAAATGTGGTCTCATCTGACCATAAAATTTTTTCAAAGAACCGTGGATCTTCCCTGTGTCTTTCTAACATTGTGCGACAAAAAGCAACTCGGGGCTCTTAATCCCGGGGCAGAAGAGCTTGAACACGCTGTACGTGGTATGGATGGAGCACGTTTTTTTGCAAGATTCTATGGGCTGTACTTTTGGGCACACCTGTTTTTAGTTCTATTCCACGCACTGAAGTACTCGGGTCTTCTTCGACAGCTCCTAGCACCACGTCTTCGTAAGGAAGGAAATATCTTCCCTCACCGTGTGATTGGTTTGGTAGTTGGCCCTCTGAGAACAGTAAGCGGTGCACATTTGTGAACACTCGATGATCTGGATGACGAGCTGCATTCGGGTACCTCTCACAGTAAAGTCTCGCTGGAGCACTAGCGTTACATCTGCATTCCCCATAAATGAGGTGCATGTTAGCATATTCTTGTACGGTGTACACGGACATAGCGGCACTGCACAATCACACTATCAAAGATAGTCTAAGGAAAGCAAATGTTGTTTTGAAGAGCAATTAAACAGTCGAAATCCAAATCACAAGCGATCAACAGTCCAGTTCACGAATCCAAAATTAGTAACAGTACGAAATCAACAAGCACGAACATGTAAAGATGCGCAGCAAACGAAGGAGTACTGATCGGTATCAAAGTGTGCAATAGCAAGTAAGTGATGTGCTGCATTCATACCACATACAGCGTGTTCAACCTCTCCTGCCCCGGGATTATGAGCCCCGAGTTGCTTTTTGTCGCACAATGTTAGAAAGACACAGGAAAGATCCACAGTTCTTTGAAAAAATGTTATGGTCGGATGAGACCACATTTAAGAAAGATGGGTACATGAACCTGCATAACTTACACGAGTGGCACGTAGCAAACCCACATTTGATGAGAGAAGATAAATCTCAATATCGCTTCAAGATAAACCATTGGACAGGAATTTTAAATGGTAAAATAATCGGTCCGTTTGAGTTCCCAGAGACTTTGACTGCTGAAGTTTATTTGGATTTTTTGAAAAATCATGTATAAAATTTATTGGTGGACGTGCCACTGAGTATTTACAGGGACATTTGGTTTCAGCATTATGGCTGCCCAGCGCACTATGCACTCTCAGTGAGAGAGTATCTCGATCAAAACTTTCCAGGCAGATGGATAAGGCGGTCTGGTACAATACCGTGGCCAGCCCGATCACCTGATTTGAATCCTTTAGATTTTTTTACTGGGAAACTGTAAAAGAAAAAGTGTATTTCAAGCCGATTCAAAATGTAGCTGAGCTACGGCAAAGATTATTGGAAGCAGCTGAGTTTGTTAATAACCGTGGATTCGCTCGTTTAATAACCCGATCTTTTTTAAGAAGATGTCGAGCGTGTATTGCGGCTGAAGGAAAACAGTTTGAGCATTTGCTGTACAGGTAAATCATCATCAGCAGCATTTTGATGCCCACTGTTGTGCAAACAGTTATCCTTAAGGGTCCTTGTGCGTTTTCATAATCGCTGTTTAATTAGGAAATTTTGAAAAATTTTCATCAGTTTTTTTTTTCAAATAAAAATTGTGCATAAGTTAACGAGTAATCTTCTAAGTGTTATACCATTTTGGAATCGTTATTAAATGCGCCAACTTTTAAGGTTACTTGCCAAACTCTCGTAGTACATTTTTTCCAGTACAGCGAGTTAAAGTTGAGCAAAGTTTTACTTTGGAATACTTGGTTGGGAAATAAGTGGCAATTTTACCTGAACGAGAAAAGTTGGCAGTAAGGTTGAGACACCAGTTTGAAGATGTATTATTCATAATTACATTGAAAAAATAAAATCCAAAAAAAGTTAATATTTGTAGTAACAGGAGTTGACAGACTGCCGTTGGGTGTGAAATTTCTATATCTTTTTCAAAGACCTATAATTTTCAAAACACATACATAAAATTTTTTTAAATATTTTTTGATAGCTGTTATGACTTTGCCTATCACCCGGTTTCGGCTTGACGTCGACTTCTGGGACACCCTGTATACATTATAGACGGGTATAAAAACGCGGTAGTCGGGATACGCCGCCGGTTGTGGTCCACCTCTTCCTACCACATACTCCCGATACATGCGAGCAACTGCTCGAGCATTTCCTAGGGCTGCACCATAATAGTAAAGCATTTTTGCATAATCTCGCGGAGAGTATGGCATGATTCTACACAGATGCCAAACGTTAGATACAAATTCCGCGCTGGACCATTGCCTGACTTAGTAATTCCGATCGGACAGAAGATTGAACGCTCCCGCATCTGGAATGCCGAGTTGAATGCCCAAGCTCATTAAGCTGATTTGGCTATTTGCGTAAAAAATTCACCATTTTGATTTTACAAAATGTTAATACACACAGTATCACTCGCAGTGCTCGGACGAATCTAACAGTATCTCATATGTCAAAATCCATGTCGGTTGCACTGTAGCTCGTAAAATAGAATTTCTTGTTTACATGTATAGATAGCCACCTGCGTCAAAACACACATTTTTTTAGGTGAGGCACTTATCGTAGAAAGCTGAGTTTTTTAGGGTTTATTCTACATGGACTGAGATAGTTTTTACAATAAAATGAATAATGAAATACAACCTCGATTTTTTACCGTCCTCCAATGTTAAGGGATGGAAGATATTTTTCACAGAAAAAATTATTTTTTTGCGTTGATTTCTAATTAGCTCTGTTAAAAAGTGACATATCCATTGCTCATTTCAAAAAAAAAACACAGCCTTAAACCTAATGGCTTAGTTGTAATAATTGTGATTTAAAGTTCATTATCTCGTTTTTTTTTTTCGAAATTTCACAAAATTGCAAATATCTCTTGAACTATAAAATTTCGGACCACACATATAGGGGTTCATTCGATATATTTTGAGGCCCTATGTCACCTGACTTCCGTTGATCCACTACTAACTTTACACTCTGTATAAAAATGAACGTCGACACCAGGTAAAATTAAAAAGGAAACGAGAGCCAACCTGTGTTACATAACATGTATTTTGTAATGTTTTAAGTATATCAAAATATGTAGTGTAGAGACGTGAAGTAAAAGTTATTTTAATTTCGATAGTAATTAATACGAAGTCGAACGAGCTATTGCGAATTATATGAATGATATATATTTTAAATTTTTAGTTAAATTCTTAGAAAGAGTTTAAGTTACAGTTGCGCGCTGCAAAGCGGCGGGGCAAATTAGCAATGTACCTATTTATATTTAAATAGATATCAGAAGACCAAAAAAAAAGGGAAACATGTGATTGAGTAGGTATGTATTTAAATCAATGTGTGGGAAGTGCAGAGTCCGTCTGCTTGACTACCTTTTTTTGAGATTAGTAAATATTAATAAGCACCCATGTTAAATTACTGGTCACTTTGGACTGATAGAACCATAGTTAGGTATAAGAAATATTTTTTACAAGGATATGTGCACGTGTAGGCAACCAGTATTACTCCTTTATTCCTTAGAAAATTGATTTTCTATTTTTCTATTTAATTTTTTTGATCTCCATGTCTACAAATGAACGAAACTCCGGACAACTGTGACACTTTCGAATGTGACCATGAAAGAAGCTGTCTGTGCATGTGATGCGTCCAAGACTAGGAGCACCCTAGTACTCTTTCGATTTCGCTCTATGGCCGAGTTCTACTAAAGAGCTGTTCAAAAAGCTACTCTGGCTTGGAAGTAATTTTCACCACATAACCTCATCGTCACTCTGTACACAAGGTCCAGATAAGGCGTAGCCTCGAATATTGTTCGCATATTTGGCCGCCCCGACGCGTTACCGCCGAAAACACGACTACATTTTCCATGCCCGGTGCTGTTCAGAGGTGGGCTGTCGTCCGACTGATCGGTGACTTTTCTCTAACGGACAATCTTGGCACCCTTTTGCTCCGTCAGCCTCCCATCCTCAGCGTGTGTAAAACTTCACACAACTTCGTACATCCAGATCTGGCCGGTCTGACTACTCCTTTCTCTCTAGGGTTTCGAGATTGTGGAATAATCTCCATGAGGAGGATTTGCCCAGTTCTACTGACCTTATGCAGTTCAAGAATCGAATTAAAAACGTGTCTTTATGCTCCTTAAATAAGTCGCGGTGCCCCAGGCTTTAGGCTTCTGGCTACTCAGCTGTTTCGGTATGAAAAAAGAATCGGAATTACGCAGTAACCTCAGCTTCCCAGGTGTCATCTCTCGTGAGGCTGACGACTATAATGGCATAATCCCACTCCCACGTATTATGTGTTGTATACCTACATTAAAGTGACTCCGTCCTTTGTAGTCCATTCTTTAATGTTGCGAAGACAAGTTTTCTTCCCATTTCATGTTTGTCATCGTCGCTGGTTATTCTCTATTTCCAGCTGATTTACAGGATTCTTCTGTACATCCACATCTTAAATGCTTGGACGAAATTTATATACTGCTTCAATGTCTACGTCTCACAACTATACATTACTAGAAACCAAATATAAGAAGCGGAAAAATTCAGGTTACTTATAATTTGAACGAGAGATAAGCGCAAGAAGCGTCCGTATGCTAGAAAGAGTGCGCTGATGGCATCCATGGCCTCGTCGGTAGGGTTGCTGGCAACAAGGTGCTTCTATCTCTTTCTAGCACACGTATTGCACGCTTCTCGTACACATTACAACGTCAGTGGTATTTGGTTTTCAGGGCATATGTTTTAATTAAGAAAGTAAAAGATTTACTTTATTTAATTTACTTTATTTACTTAGGACATCTTTCATGTTGATGCTCCGCAATCTTGCTATTTATGTGCATCTTTATATTCTTTATAATGACTTTCAAAAAGGCCCCTCCCTATTTATTTTTTGAACGGGTCAAGTTAGCAAGCTGAAATTTAATGTTATGATGAAAATTATGCATGAAATACTATGTCTGAACGTAAAATGGCAGTTTATAATTACAAGATGGCAGCTGGGCGTCATTTTGGTGATTTTACATTCTAGGGTTATAAAGTACTCATAAGGAGCTTCTAAACAAGGTGCCATATCCAAACTGCCACTTGTACGCTAAAATATTCAATTCGTGCATCAGTTTCATTACCCCAGCTTGCTAACCTGACCCGTTCAAAAAATATATTTGTGGAGGCCTTTTTGAAAAGTACTGTATGTAATATGGATTGGACATTTCTAGACTTAATTTCTTGCTAAAAACCATAGTAATCAGAAACTTTTAAAGGTTCCAGGTGAAATTTCCATTTTCGTTCCTCACCTAAAGTAAACGAGACTCAATAAACTGTACTTTGGGACGCTAATTTTGAATATGATGATTATCAAAAAGTTGTTAAATGTTGCGAAACTCTTTAGTTCGAGAATTGTCTTTTCGCAGTCTTCCATCAAACTCGTTGAATATCTGACATGAGTTTCCTGTTATCCAGAGTCTACACACAATGTATACAAAAAAGTATGTTTGTTGTTCAACGTCATCTATTCGTCATTGTCTGTCAGAGCGGTCCGTAGGACCTTTGCTCTTGGTTGAAGTCTTGTAAGTCAGTAAGTCTGTCAGGTCTGGTTGCCCAGATACCAAACAAAGTCAGGGAGAAAGAAGGGAAGAAGAAAGGAAGGAAGGAGGGAGAGTAAAGAAAAAAGAAGTACGTCAATTTGAGGGGTGCCTTGGCATTGCTAATTAGTATTCGGCAATTTTAAATTGATCCTGAAGTTAGTTTTGGGATTGGTTGTTGAAGAAAAAATAAAATTTTTATTTGGACCTAAAGTCGCACGATTTAATTTTGTTCACAGTGCGAGTCGGGACCTTGTGTGCTTGCGAACTTGCTCGACTGTGTGGTCTACTGACTCGCGCAACAAAGGGTTGTTATGCGATTCCGCTTGACTATAACGTAGCTGTGCTTGTTGTTTGATGTAGTCCCTTAGATAAGGGATATGTCAGGGTCTCCGTGAAGGGTCTCGTTGGAAACATACCATGGGGCGTTAGCGATTGTACGCAAGGTTCTGTTCTGCAAAACCTGCAGGCTACGCAAATACGTTTTGGCGAGAAAACACCAAGGCGCACTTGCGTAAGTGATCGCTGGTCTAATAACCATCTTATATTACCGAACTTTGTTGATCAAACTTAATTTTGATGTTCTACATAGCATAGAGTAGAGTTGCCGAAACGAGATTTGGAATTTAGTTTTTAACGCTTCAGTATGATTCTGCCAGGTCATTCCCTTGTCAAGAGTGACACCGAGATACTTAAAAGAGCTTTCCCATGGTACCCGAGCTCCATTCACTGGAACCTCAGACGGGCGCCCTACCCTCGAGGAAGGATTTCAAAAGTTTTAGGTGTCAGAAGGGGAAGCCCTTATGGATCAGTTTGTAGAGAAGGTCCTTGTGCCACCCCTTGTCAAATGCATTTGAGACATCCAGAAGCAAGATGCCAGTACTTTCGTTAAGGGTGAACCCCCTGGTTACTCGTTCGACAAGCCTTATGGCCTGTAGCTCCTTACTATGCTCAGGCAGAAAGCCAAATTGCACGTCAGGAATCACATTGTGGTCTGCCGAGAAAGTTTCAAGGTGACGTAGAATCACCTTTTCAGCGAGCTTAGAAGGCGCTGACAGTAGACTAATGGGGCGGTAATCCTGGGTGAATATCGAACCCACCTTCTTTGGAATCATTATGACACCAGCGGTCTTCCACGCCGTTGGGAAGAGCTGGGTCCTTAGCATGATATTGATTATTGCCACGAGATAAATTAAGGACTTCCGCGAAAGTAGCTTCAGCGCCTTATTAGTGATTCGATCCTCTCTAGGTAGTTTACGCATTTTGAGGTTTTTAATATGACCTTGGAGCTCTGCTGGTGTGCAATGCGCAGTCTCAGGAGATTCCGCTGATGTGCCATGCAGCTCTTCCGTTGAGGAATCTTCTGAAGATTCCTCTGAGGAAAATCACTAAGGGAGGCACTACTGCCACTGACGCCGTTGGCTGTAAAATATCTCCTGACGGATCTTACAACCTCGACCTTTTCCTATGTCCTACAGACTATGCCCCTAGGACCATGGATGTGCGGGAGTTGTTCTCGCTTTCCTGCAGGAAGAATCAACGTCGCCTGATAAATATAAAATCGTCTAATCATATTAGAGGAAAATACCCTTGGTTTACTGAATCCTTATACCACTATACCTTGACATTGAAAAATGTCAAGAAAACGTTGGAGGCATACCAAATCTGTTATAAACAATTACAGTACTATTGAAAACTATACAACGCTGAATCTTTAAGTAATGTGTTAGGGACTAGTATCGAGCATTTTTCATAATTTTTAAGACGGTCAGTTGCCTTGGTTGATATTTATCTTCTGTTTTTTCATTCTCTCGAGTTTATTTTCCAACATTTTGAACTTGCAGTCGTTTCAATCGAACGAGATTTCGAAAACAGACGTATACTATATTAATACTTTTAGAAAAAAAGTTTGGGAATCATATCTCTTCGTAAAGCAGCTGGATTACGCGACCTACTTATTTGACAAAGTCATGCAGCCATAATGCAGCCATTTAGCACAGTCTACATACTAACTAGTCTAAGACAGTTTGAAACATAATTGTATCTTCAGTTTGCGTGATAACTTTATAAATAGTTCAGCGCATTTCAGTATGGAATATTTTTTTTACAAGCTTTAAGGCTTATCTGTGACCGTGTAAAAATTTTAGCTTTAAATATGAATAGAGTAAGAGTATGAAGAAAAATAAATTTTCTTCGAACAAAGGGTGAGAGACACATCCGCTTGGTTTTAAAATTTGTATAATAACGTATGTTTTTCGAATATCGTAGCGAATCTGTTCAGTTACTCACAGATACGAAATATTTGAATTTGTTTTGAAGAAAAAAAGGTATCCCTTCTTTTTTCGCATAAAAACAATTATCCTTCGTAATGGTTTATGATTTATGTCGGCAAGGTAAACTCGTGTATTTTGCTATAAAATACCCTTTGAACGAACCCTGTATATTGCTCAGTAAACTAGTAGTGATGGCCGGAAGACAGGTGTTTTGACAATAAGAAATTCTCAAAAACTACTCCACCAATCGACTCCAATTTTGTTGTGGTTATTTAAAAGCATGAAGCATACGGATTGGAAGAATTTCAAGCAGCTGCGGGAAATTATTGTCGCTTTAGCAACAAGTGCCAAAACCTGCATTTTGTGTTGGTTTTCAGATATAAGTTTTTTACTATTAGTGGTATATTTTTACGTTTGTCTCATTCTGTAAGTCTCATAAATACATACGAATCTTGTTTGAAGAGTTTTTCGTTCCTGCCAACACGTTCGATTGAGTTCCAAAAAACTCATTTTCTCCTTCTTCGTTGTCAAATAAATAGTTTTCCCGCAAATATTGGTGTACCCATTTTATGCGTCCACTTGAACAACTTGCATCAATAAAACCAGACTTTACAATTATTTCGAGGTATTCGCTAATATGATTAGAATAATAATCTCATATTATGCGAGCAGCAAGAAATAAAACTAATGTTATGTTAAAGGTAGTCTTTATTTCCACTGAACTCCCATTCAGTACAGAACCAAAAAAGAAAACAGACCTTAAAATATGACTAAGTTATATAGACTAACATCTCGCCACACATGTATAAACTATATACAGGGGGTATTTTTATCTATAAACAAACCTTTGGTGTTTTCCAGCTATCACAAAAATATAAAAACACGAAACGTAAACATTCGTTCTAGTAAAATTTTGGCAGAACACTTTTTACAAATTTCCTGAGAAACCTAACCATTACATAGAAAAATATCAGTTTTTAGATATATTTCGCAATATACAAAAGATGCTGTCTGAATATATGTAAAACAAACTAAAATACGTATGTAAGTATTGATAAAAGTCTACTTCTTGAGCTGTAGGGTCAACTTTAGGAGACTATGAGCGAATGTTAGTGTGGTTTCAAGTACTTTAAGTCAGTCATCATGAGCAAGATTGCTGTCAAACTTGTCTAATTTGTGGTCATTTTAAAAGTGTTGCATTTTTAATAAGTGGTTTCACCAGTTTTACTTGTAGCTTTAGTGGGCAAAGTGACCATATAACTTTTAAAAAGTAGACTATGATGAGTGTTACAGGTTGCCAAGTTACATGAGATAATGTACCTTACAGTGCTACGTTAGCTTCAAGTCAAATCAAACAAATGTAGTGTACAGTTCAGAATACTTGGTTAGACGTTCTAATGTCTGATACAAATAAGCATGTAGTCCGCATCTTTGGCATAAAACCATGGTGGAATAGTAGGTACTACATCTTTGACTATGGAACTCAAAATATCATTCCTTGAAAAAATATACATATTTTTACATTTATTTACAAAACATGAGATCAAACTAACTGTTCAGTAGAGTAGTTGGAATTTTAAGAGTAGGATAGTGATATGTAGAATCACGATGAATTCTACTTAAGAATGCAATCGTAATTAATGGTTGACAATTTTTACGATCCGGTGTTGGCACCTATTCTTCGAATCAGGGACACCTAAGGTTTTCAGTAATAACTTTTTTAATAATTCTTAACTGCAATTTATGAAGTAAATGATGCTTAACATTACACAGGAGCAACATTTCATGTCTCCTCAAATCAATAATAAAATAGGGGTTTGATTTTGGTTGGAAATAATTTGTACCAACTGGTTCCACACATCAATCCTTATACATCCAACTACCTCACTGATCTCTCTATTCCCTCAAACTGCAACAATTTTACTCGGATCAACTTTAACCCTAATAAACATGGTATCATCTTTCATAAAATGCCTCTTCTTCAACATCTCGTGCGAGACAAACTTAGGGAACCCGAACCCTAAAGAGTCCGGTTCCCTACTGGGTCTTTGGAAATTCTTCCACGTTGGGTCCGGTATGAAACTTTCCACGATGTTGCAAGCTTTCTCGGGGCAGGTTGATTGATCGAAAAGTGTGAAAGAGACTGAATGTGCGAAGGGCCATCGCAGAAGGGCATCGTATTCGCCTGGGAGGATTTTGATGTAGACTGAGATGTGCGTGTCCTCGCCTGCACCGTTACCATTCGGGAATAGGGAGGCCTGCAATGAATAAAAAGTTGTTAAGAGCAGTTTTTCAGTAATCGAACATACATATATATCTACAGGGTGGCGAATATATAAGTGAATGATTTAAATTGCACGCCATTTTTATACACGCATTTCAGTAGGTGGCGCCATCTTAGCTCTTTAAAGCAGTAGTGACCAATTAATCACGGATCGCTACACGATCGCACAACCCATCCGTATTGTTAAAATGTTCTACTTAAATAATGAGTCGATTGTTGCAACGATTCGGAAGCTATGACAAGATTTCGGGCGAAATAATGTGTCCAGTGTCAACACCATTCGTCAGGTGGTGTGGAAATTTGAACAAACATATAAAGTTTAAGACTTGCCAAGGTCGTGCCGTGTTCGAATTGTTGGTACTCCGGAAAATTTCGCGAGAGTTCGTGAAAGTGTAGTGGAGCGCCCTGAGACGTCTACCAGACATCGTTCTCAAGTACGGGGTATTCGTCGCACTTCATTATACACTATTTAAAAAAAAGTCTTGCATTTGCTGTCATACAAAATTCAGAATTGTCGTATCTGGACATTAGAGAACCCTCGTGTCATCCATCAACGACCACTACATCCTCTCGAGTCACAGTTTGGAGTGGTGTTTGGTATGGACATGTCGCTGGACCTTACTTCTTTGAAGACGCTGCAGGTAATTCTCTTACTGTCACTGGTGAGCGCGACCGTGATATGGTGCAAAACTGGCTCCTCAAATCCAACAATTTAACCTGCAAAACATGTGGCTCAAGCAGGACAGAGCAACTTGTCACACAGCTGGGGAAACAATGAATCTTTTGAGAACAATATTTCCGGGACGTTTAAATTCTCAATTTGATGATGTCAACTGGCCACCAAGATCACCGGATTTAACGGCTCCTGCCCTTTTTTATGGGGATTTGTGAAAAATGGGGCTTATGCCAACAAATCAAATACTGTAGAGCAGCTGAAGAAGAATATCACGGAAGCGATTGAAAATATTCCTCCCGAAACCTACCAAAAAGTGATGGAACATATAATCAAGCGGGCTCAGGTCTGCGCGGCTTTTTCATGCATAATTTCTAAGTTTCAATAAAAGATTAAGATGAAAAAATTGACGTGTTTTATTTCATTTTACAAGGTACAAACCAGTCAGTCACATATCGGCCACCCTGTATTAGAGGTGATTGATTATCTCGTGAACCGTGATCGTTACCGTACTGATGATTTGTTAAAAAGCATGAAACAATGATGTATGCGGTTGATCATGCTTACAGATTATATTCAGTCTGTGCTTAGTTTATGCAATTCTTGCATGGTACGTCGAAGTTCCAGGATGGAATGCTTGTAACAGACTGAAAGACCGGACGTCCCACCAATGCCCGAGTGTCGTCGATTGAAAGGGTTCCCGCATAGTGATGCGGGAAGTAACCTTCAGGTTAACACCGTAAGAGAGGCGATCTTGTCACTCCGCCTCAACAAAGCTTCTCTAGTCCGGACTCCTGCCGTTATACTGAAGAGGTGTGTAGTGGTGCTTGCCCCATTCTTTCGCAACTTTTTCATATATCTTACAAATTCAGTACTTTTCTGGAAAACCTTAAATGTGCTCACGTCTAGAATGTTCAAAGAAGGATCTAAGACCAACCCTTACAACTACAGACCTCTAGCACTGCTTTCTATTCTATTATATCAGTAAGGTGATGGAGAGGTGCATAAAGTAGTAGCTTCTGGAATAGCTTGGATATAACTGATTAGTGACAGGCAGTATAGTTTCCGGCACCAGGGATCAACGGGGAACCTCCTAGGTTACGTCACGCAACTGTGGGGCATACTCATCCAGTCTTTTGGTGAGGCTTATCTCATTTATGAAATCTACTTCCAGGCTTGATCGTATTTAACAAATGCAGTACTGTTTCAATATTAAAAAAAACTACAATTTTTCATCTCATGGTCTCCCAGAGAAGCTTTGCAGATAGGTGCCTGACTTGCTTATTGGTCGCAAGATATTCGTCGTAATTGACGGGTTCTTCCTTCAACCCACAAGTTAACCCGGGTGTTCGCCAGGGATCGATCTTGGCGCCGACATTGTTTCTACATATCAACGACTTCCTTTCCTGTACGATCAATCCGATCCACAGCTTTGCTGATGACAGCACTCTACTTGCAGGAATTCAGAGTTCCAAGCCGATATGTACCGGTTACCTGGAGGGAAGAAGACTAGCTGCGACTTCCTCTCTGACGAGACATCTGGAGGTTATCACTGTTTTGGAACACAATAATCTATTACAGTTCAATGTACCTTGAGTAACAAGAGAACCTTAGTGCTCATCTGTCTTCGAGGCATAGCCGAGTTCTACGAGAGAACCCTCTTTAGAAGCCGGGTTACCACGATCTTTCGCGAATAGATCTCTTCAATCGCGGAAGTTGTTGGGAAAAAGCTAGGCTATTTGTTTAGAGCTAAGGAGTACTTTTCTCCACATAACCTCCCCACTCTGTACATGTACTTGTGGCAAGAAGGGGGTTAAAAGAAGTTACGTATTTATCTTAGACATCGAAACAGTTTATTTAAGAGTATGGTGAATGTGCATCATTGCAAAATATGAGCATTCACCTTAATTTGAAAAGAAATGTTTCTTGTCTGATCTATTATCGATATCTATAATGTGAATATAGATTACACGTTTTTTTTCCCTCGGAGGTTACCAATTTGTAGAAATATATATCTAGCACCACTTTACAGGCCGCTACGTAAACAAGAATCTACATTAAACTGTTGAAAATAATGATATTGACTCAAAACATTAATTTATGGAGCTCCAAGTCCTTTGCTTTTGGTTGAAATATTGTATGTCAGATCAGATTGTTTAGATGCCAACGTCAAGGAGAAAAAAGGAATAAGGAAAGCCGGAAGTGGGAGAGCGAAGAGTAGGAAGCGCGTCGGGTCGAATGAGAATGTTATAGGTTTTTAGACTTATCTCTTACTTGTAGCTTGTATCCATATTGACTAGTATAAAACGGCGGCGAGACCAACTCCATGCCCTCCTTGCTCTTCGCCTCGGCCATTTTGGCAGCAAAATCGCTGATTTTCCAAATAAGCGTGCCGGAGTAGTTCAGCGATAGCCGAGAGAGGGCGCTTTTTAAGGAGGCAATTTGGTGTTGCTGTTTGGAGACTACGCCACACATCAGGGACAGGTGTTGTTGACTGCTCTCGTCTAAGTGCTTTTCTAAAGCGAACCTTGGTCCTTTAAACCTAAAAAAAATGTTTTAAAATGTAGAAGTTTCAGGTAGCTACAGGTTCTATGAAGGGCTAGCTACACTTAATTTGAATAAAAAACCGCATTGCTATCTAAAAGCACCCGTGGCGTAGATATCTATGACCGAAATTGATCTTTTTTTTTTTTGGCGATTCGCTAAATCGCGTTTTTGCCATGCTATCATTTTACGCCAAAAAGACTATAAGCCACTTAATCGTCGATGGTAAAATCAATGGATGTTTCAATGATACAGAAAACAAAGATGGTTCTGGATTTAGTTAAGATGACAGTGGGAAGGACAGACACTATCCTCCGATTGATCACAGTTCTGATAGTGACTCTAAGCGAGTTACTCGGACAAGTAAACACATTTGTGGCTTATGCCTTCACTTCCGTTATATCTAACCACTGAGATAGAGAATAATAGTACATGTGGGGGAAGAAAAATATAAATAAGATAGGTATATACTATAAATAAAATATATAACAATATAAATAAAAATCAAGGTTCCACATTCCATATGTTATAACATGCATTTAATGTTAATAATGTCTTAATTTGATTTTTAAATCGAAAATAATTACTGACTTACTGTATTTCTACTGGTAATTTATTGTATAATTTGATGCGGTTATTGTAGGGTGATGTTTTTAAATGTGTTGTGTTATGGGTGATTTTAAATTTTGATTTCTAGTGTTACAATTATAATGAGCATTAATGTTTGGGAACAAACAATTAAACTTCTTAACGCAAGTTACACATTTAAAAATGTAAATACAGTGTAAATTAAGACTTTCATGTGATTTAAAAATATTTCTCTGCAGGAGTAAAGTGGCTTCATTGCGAAAATCAATCTGACGATTCTTTTTTGGGCAGCATAACGTTATAAGACATATGGCTATAAGCCCGCCCATAATATACATTCATAAGAGCTTTTCCATTTAGGTCATCTTTCAGTTGTAAAATGGGAAAATATGTTTTACTTAAATAGATGTGGCTTATGCTTTTTTTGATGAATGAAAAAACAGAACTGTTACGCAATGGGCTCCGTTGCTCTCATGAAAAAGAAACTTAACGTACTCTATAGAGTCCATGAAATTTATTGAAGTGTGCTGTTTCAAGTCACAGCCAAACTATATGTTTTTAGAACAAACCATGTTTAAATTAAGCACTTTTTTTCAATAGGGCACCAGAAGCCAGAAGCCACAGTATTTTCAAAAATGTATTATACGAAAATACTTTATATCTTTCAATGTATGTGAATGTAAACCTATTGTAGGATATCAATCTGAATTCAGCAAGACAAGTGGTTTCAGGATTTACTTTAGATTTGCTGAAATAAAGTCAATGTGGTTTAAGTACCCTATAGCCTCAAGCACTTCATTTTATTTGATAAGAATGAGGCCACACCACATGCGGTACGAGTAGTGACAAGATAACACATTCCAAGTGTTTCTAAATGGTAAGGTGGTGTGTCAAGAGATCAAGGTCATATGATTTGAGATGGCGAGATAAGCTACTATCAAAATGACAACAACTTGTATTTTTCCTCTATCCTAGCATCTAGTTTATTTCTTGAACCTCCGATGTAAGCTTAGGCTAAGATAAATAAATAGGAAGTAAGTATATTAGGATCTCTTACCTGCAACCTGCCTCTTTGAAGCTACAACTGTGTACTGAAACTGTGCACTCGTCCTTCAAATGTGTCTCAAGTTCTTCTCTTGCTATTATGCTTATATCACATCTGAAAATCAAACAAAATCTTATATTAAAATCATGTGTTGGCGAAAACAACGTTTATTTTTTGGAATTTCAATGCTTGCATCTAGAGTAGTGTTTCTCAGAGAGGACGATAACACTGATAACCCCCTCCCCCTTTAAAAATATACTACGCTCAGAATTAGATAATTAAATACCGAAATAAGACAGCGCAAAGCGTCATCTTACCCTGTTCGTAGTCCATTTAGTACCTGGCGCAACAAAAATGCAGCGCGGCAAAGCGGCAGACGCCTAAGCGTAAAACTACGAACAAATGCAGGATTCGACAGGATAGAACTCAGGCTCGGGATATCGCCGGCATACATAGCGTGTCTATATGTTAGCATGTCGTCTACGGATACAGCAGATGAAACTGAGAATATTTCTCCCAATGCTTCCTTCAGCCATGCTTCCTCTTCAGTGATGTCTCCTCCCCGAAAACGTGACAAGAAGGGACATTTGAATATTCAGGCAAAAGAAACGTTCATAAGAACAAAATTTTAGAGCATCCCGAAATGAAAATTCATGATATTGAAAGATGTGTGGCGACCAACTGGCTTGTCCTAAGACAACTTTCAACATTGTTAAAGAATATAAAAAAAAAACAAAAAATTGTCTCTGCTACACAAGACGCATCATTATACGAAGCTGCTAGATACAGTTGATAACTTTGATCGGAATGCCATCAGACGCAAGGTCCATCAATTTTTTGAAAGGCAGGAACTTCCCACCATAGACAAAGAATGTACTCGTATTACAGTAGGTTAATAGTGATGAAGACTTATCTACTTTCAAAAGGACTACATTAAATAGTTTACTCAGAAGAGAACTTCATTTTGAGTATAGAAAACGGGGCAGAAACAGCATCTTGATGGACAGCCAAGAGATTATTTTATGGAGAAGAAATTATTTAAAATCAATAGAAATACCGCGACCAGGACAAAGATTTATTACTGACTCTACAATTAAATCAGCAAGGCAGACCTTCTTAGATGGACTAACCACTGGCCTGGAGAATCCGTCAGGTACGAGAATCTAAACAATTCGTCATTTGTGTTGTAAAAATGGTGTCAAGTAGACTGAATCTATGAGCCCACGCTGAAAACTCAGCTACACTAAGCTTATCTATATCTAGTAGATTTGGAACCAGCAACTGTTACATACTATGCTTGTATTATTATTCGTTTTCTTGAATACTATATGAAATAATTATTTCCAGGAAAAGGAAAACGATGTGTTATCTGTCGCATGGCAGTGAAGATGCCCACTGCCCTATGGGTATTTGAGTGAAAAAAAAACGACCGACTACCATGAAGAAATTTTGAACGATGGTTTGAAGAAACGCTCCCAAAGCTTGACGACAATGCCATCATTGTACTTGATAATCATGGGCGCCCATTAGGGGGAGTCAAGAGGGGGCATATGCCCCCCCTGGACTCTGCTTCAAAGTGAAATATTCTTAAATTCTTAAGAAGATATCCTTGGGTAAGAAGTGGATCATAACCCCAAACCCCCAAACATGCACCCCCTGTATTTTGCTAAATGGGCGGTCAATTGATAATGCTGCATACCACACTAGAAAACTAGAAAAAAATTCCCATAATGTCCACAAGATAGGCAGAAATTCGATAATAGCGCCTATCAAAAGACATTAGTTTCAATGAAAATATGGTCAAAGCAGAACTTATCGATCTAGTCAGGCAGCATAAATATAAATATAATCTTAATGTTATTGACGAAATGGCTAAGAACCAAAATAAGACCGTTTTAAGGCTACCGCTGCGAATTAAATCCCATTGAAATGATTTGGGCAAATATAAAAAACTACGTGGCTGCAGACAATAACATTTAAATTTTCTGACGTGAAAAAGTTGTTTTACCAAGCTGTCAGAGTGACGGCAAACCATTGGAAAGATTGTATCCGTCACGTTCAAGAGACAATCGAAACAAAGATGTGGGATCTGTACAATACGATATTCATATTGAACCTGTAATAATTAATATTAATCATTCGGACGATGATTCAAGTACTTCAGCGAATAAACAATTGTGAAAAGACCATTGAGAAAAATACGGACCTGTACAATCTCGCTTTTGGGCATGTTGTGTTTTGTCTGGGCGAAACTGGACTAGAATGGGGTATAATACTAGAATCGACTACAAAAGTACATAGCAGTTGTAAGTTGGAACTGTGAAGATCTCATTTCGCGTTTCATGACCTGGTCACCACTGTAACCGCTAGAGGCTGATGATTCTGGCAGTATAGTAGATGTGGCCTAATATGTTATTCGGTACTCACTTGGGGCAGTGTACCGGAACTCTTCCGCATTTGGCATGATGTGCGGGCAACGTGTCTGCTACGAATTCTCCACCACAATATCTGCAGCCAATCAGCCTTTTGACGCAATCGGTCGCTTTGTGGTGACTTAAGTGTCTTCGTGCTACTTTAACTCCGCATTTGTTCTCGCAGTACAGAGGCTCGTGACCGCAGTTACCTAGGTGATTCTGAAAAGGAAAACAATTGAACTAGAAAAATCATCTGAGTTGATTTGAGGCAACCCTCGGATTTTGAAACAAATGCATTATGCATTAACGTTCGATCGGACGTAAGTTTCGTTACACCAAATAAACTGCGACCATATGTAACGTCACAATAATCGCCTCACAAACAAGAAACGCAAGGGAAACCCATAAAGTCAGAATCTGAAACGGAAGTAACAAAAACAGCATGTTTCTCATTCTATGCCTCGAATAATCTTGACTATGTTTACATGTCGACTTCCCCCGCATGTAGTTTAATCTAAACAGAGCGGTGATAATGTCTAGTACATATGCCGCTCCTCAACGGAAAAATGTTATGGTTAAGTTCATTAACATGTCTGTGTTTATATTGGGTGCAACGCAAGACACTTTATGGTAAAGTGCGCTAACAGACCGGCATCACACATTGCTAATATTTAAAAGTTGTTTTTTGAGACCGCATAAAAAAACAATACTTGTCTTCATAGATACTTCCCCACCGATTGACTAAGAAGTATTGTAATAACGAAAAATTTGGATATTATGTTTTTTAGGCGGTACAAGCATACTTAGGTAAGAGGCAGTAAAATTCATTTACTTCTTTTTTAAAATTTGGACGCTAATACATTTCTTTTATTACAAAATACATTATTGATTATGTTTTTTGACACAATAGTTATTTTTCTTCTTTGTCAAATATTTCGTACAGATTTCCTTAGCATAGAAGCACTGAATCAATTTATCGATGTAAACAAGCACTAGTTTTCAAATTCTGATTTTACTCTCTATATAATACTAGTAGGTACTAAAGAAACACAAAAATGACTGTATATAAAACCATTTTCAGACCTTCTCTGACTTTTGGAAGCGAGAGCTGGGTATTGAACAATAGACAAAGAAGCAAAATACAAGCAATAGATATGAAATACTTAAGAGCTGTGAAAGGAGTCACCAGGAGAGACAGAATTAAGAACGAGGTTATAAGAAGTGAGTTAGGGGTTAGATCTGTCTTGGAAAAAATTGAGGAAAACCAGTTGAAATGGTTTGACATCTAATCCGCAGTGAAAAGAATATGGAAGACTAAAGTTTTTATGAAAAGAACTAGAGGGAGACCACAACAGACGTGAAACGACGAAATTTCATCGACATTGAAGAATAGAGGACTCAGCTGGACAGAAGCTGTTCGACAGGCCAGGGACAAAAAGATTTGGGTGAAATTGGTGCACAATGTTTCAGAACAATGAAAAGACTGTGTGAACAATTTGATATACCTATATATATATATATATATATAATCTCTAACTGTAATACTAGTACTGCCTTTTTACCGTTTTATGTTTTTTATGTGATAATTCAATTATTTGAAAACTATTTATCGGTATAAATAATTGCCTACTTTTACTCCGAAAGATTAATTTTGAAAAATATTCTTCTTTTAACTTAGCATATAAGAAAATATGCTGTAACTAGTTTATTTAATCATTAAAGGTAATTATAAAATTTAATTATTAGATGTTGACAATATATTTATACTTTTGTGTTATTTATGTGAATTTCAATATGAATATATTATTTTAAAATAAAATTCTGTATTACAGTGCTTTTCCTTTGAATTAACAATATAAATATATTCTGAAAAGTACGAAAAAAGCAGTAAATTAGTTTTTTAAGAAGCAAGTCACATGATACTGCTTTCTGATTTACGACAGTTAATTCATTAATTTATTTTAGACCCCTTCAACAATTATGATCCGAAATTACAATGACTCTCTATAAAGTCATGTAACCTTGCCATATTCAATCACTTTTGTTGCATCGAAATAATACGATTTATTTAGTTCGATAAAATTACGATTTTGACCATTCTCTCTCGCTTTCTCTTACTGATTTTTACACTTCATTGCCTTTTACCTAAATATGGCATTATGCATGTTCCTAGTTCTAAGCCCAACTAACCTACGCTGAACATATTTTTTTAAAGATGACAGCATTACAGGGCAAGTGCTGATGTAACTTCTTGACGCCATTTTTTACTTACCTCCAAAGAATGCCCTGTGAACTCCTTATTACAAAACTCGCATCTGGTCCTTCTCTGTGGACATGTGTACTTAAGGTGATCTTCCATCAACACCCTGGGGATTTGTGCACCACACTTACTTGTACAAGGGATGGCGTCGTGTTTGCAGGTATTGAGGTGACCCTGAAAATTATTTCAATATAGTTATTGTTTATACTAAAATATACGAAATAAGACAGCGGAAATCTCCATCTAGTACCAGAATCGACCAATACGAGAGTGCATAGCAGCTATCGATTGGGAATGTAAAGATCACTCGCGTTTGTTAGCACAGTCACCACTGTGACCGCTAGAGGCAAATGATTCTGGCGGTACAGTAGGTGTGGTATTTCGTACTACTTGGTCTCTGGAACAACGAACGAAAGCATAGCAACTATCCTCTGTCCGAGGTGTAATAAAATTTAACGACCCATTTGGACCTACCAAGAGTAGAATAAAAGGTGATATAACCAAAAAAAAGTATTTACCTTCAGCTTTCTCAATTCATCTGACCATTTGCATCCTTCCTTGTGGTGAATGCAGTAGACAACTGAACTCATAATAGCCTTTTCTGATTCTGGATCAGAGTATATCTGAAACAATAAGAAAATTCCATCAGTATAGTAATTCAAGTTTTGTGTCTTTTGAATTGTGGTAACATGTAACATTTTGGTCGACTCCTGAGGAACTTTCGTTCAATTTTAAAGACGATTCACTCATAGAAAGAAATAAGTAACTCTGCATAAGCATATTCTAAGTCACCGTCCTAAAATCATCCCAGTTTATCGGGTTTACAACATTTGTAGATATGGGGGTCTAGATTAGAAATTTTGCGTAATGAAATATAATGATTCAAGATTTATATCATTTTCTATTATCATATAGAAATTATTCAATAGAATCGCTAAGAAATGCAATGGACTAACCAATCCCTGATTGGTGGTAAATTATTCAAATCCCATAACTACTTGCTCACATGCCTTTCTTATAGTATGCATGACATGCATGATATAACGCGAAAGTGTCTTTAGATAGATAATTTTTCTAATGTATGGTAATATATTCTAAGTGCGTATGCATCTGTTAGTCATCTGTTTCTGTGTAATGCCAGTAATATGTAATTCAGTGTGAGACTTCTTTGAGCTGTGCATTCATTCATGAAAAATGAGCTTGACTCTGCACTTCCTACGCAACGCTTCGTAAGTTCATAAAAGCTTCTGATCTGCACAAGTTGGCCCCTCTGAGAAAAAAATGAACATGAATAACAAAAACATTAAACAGATCAAGTTGGTCAAACACATTCATACAATTAGTTTTTTTCAAAAATGATCTCCTGAAACGCCAAAAATGTTTAAGGATTTTTTATTTGTTTAGTTTATTGTCCCTAGCTCCGCCGCCACTTTATCGATTTCCAAAAGCTATAAAGCTTTTTCGTCCTATATGGTTTTTCGTGATGTACATGTTATACAACACCCAAAATAAGTAATATCTCATTTTCGACATTTTTTACGATTCAATATTTCCACGCCAGTGGCGTAGGAATTAAGATGATGAAAAAGTAGCTCAAGTTTTATAGGTGTAAAAATTCACCATTAGTGTACACAACAAAATTTGTCACCAAGAAAAATAGAATACTAATGTTTACTTTCCGTCTTTACCACCAACCGTATGTAATGTTGTTTCATGCTTCTTAGCGATCATCAGTACGGTGTAGTCATTATAGATATGGGTCAAAACTAAAACTCCACGATCTGGCTCGGAGGGTCATATCTGTAATCGGATTTCCTGCATAGTACATATGGAGGCATAAAAGTTTAGGACAGTAAGTCGTGCAGTTGGGTCTGGAAAAATGTAAATTTTCGCCATTTAGCAATGTTTCTATTTTATCGCTACTCCTGATGCCAAAAATCATTCGGCCTCATAATATATGATTATATGAATATTGGGAAGAAACATTTTCCAAGGTATTAAGAAATGACCTACAAATTGCGGTCTGATAACTCACTCTACAGATATTTAGTCAAAAGTAGTTTTTTCGAAAATTTTCACTGTTGTTCACATTTCAAACTCCTTCCAAAACTAATACAAAATTATTTTCTACGTAAAGTGCCTTTTACTCTATATGAACTGAATTTTGTGCTTGGGCCTTCCACTTCTTTGAATAGAAAACCTGTGGAATCATGAGACTTTGTAAAATCGTAAATTCACAGGATACACATGCAAAATTTCAAGGCTCCGGAAAATTTTAGTATTTTCCACATTTCAATTTTCTCGCTACACCTACTAACCTTAGGCAGTTCAAAAATCGAATTGACAAAATTTCTTTGGGATCATCATAGCAGCCGCGGTGTCCCGGCATTTAGGCTTCTGTCTGCGCAGCTGCTTCGGTATAAAAAACAAATTGGAAAGCATCTGGCGCCGCAATATGTGACTACTCCGGAGTAAAATATTACAGAGAATACAAAAATTGGTTTTAAACTTATATCTGATAATTCGTTCGGCAAATATTTTAGTCAAAAGTGATTTTTTCGAAATTTTTCATTGTTTAGTTGTGCTGACAATTCGGACTCCTTCCAAAATAAAGAGTCGCAAAATTAGTTTTTTTCGTAAAGGAAATGAATAAGCATATCGCATATCATAGTTGCATTTTGTTCCCGAACTTCTAAATTGGTCTAATTGAGCCAATTTTCAATATTCTTGCCGAACATTTACCATTTTCATCGAACACAAAAAAGTGTATGGATGTTATAGGAGATTGAGCTAATTATAGGGGTTAGCTTACTTACAAATACATTAACGGCCGTTGGTGACAGCTGCTTTTAAGATATGATCGCAAAAACAGTGAGTCCAAGAGGAACAGTGCAAAAACGATCAGAGCCACAATGTTGGCTACATGAGTAAAAACTGAGATAACAAATAAGGAATGAGCAATATATTGATTTACTGGTAACATAGCTAACATTTTCGATTCGCTCAATCTCCAATAATATCCATATACCTCCTTTAGCATGTTAAAAATTGTAAATTTTGGGACAGAATATCGAGTAAAATAAAACTACTGAAAAACTCAGTATTGTTTGGCGAGCTGCTCATAGATGGCATAGATGGCATACTCGAGTTTAGTTTACTATCTGCCAAGTGTACTGGAAAGAGCTTTATTGGATTTTCGTTGCGCTTGTCTATCACTCGATAATTATTTGCAACGAAAACGAATGTATATTCTTGTAACAACAATTCTTATCGAATTTCTCGAAAGAGTATTTTTCGATGTAGTAGAAAGCCGAGGTTTGTGTCGCAAGTGAACGGAAGCATGTTATTACATTTCGCGCCATGTGGAACATAATAATGCACACATTGTAACATCATATCTCCTCGGAGACTGATGTGGTTTTATGAAATTGTTACAATTATTTCCTGTATACTGATAACCGGCTTTTCCACGAAATTATAGATAATAAAAAATATATCAAGTGAATGTATATGTGTATCTGTAACATAGTGGCCGAAAATCATTTCATAAAAAATTAATAATTGTAGATACGTCTACATTCAGTTGCAAAAATTGTATCTAAAACGATACGTATTATCTGCAAACAAAAAAACCGTAATTAGCATTTGCAAAAGTATATAACCTGATTCAGAAAACAATGGCTATATTTCTAAAGCACAAAGTAACGTATATGAGAAGAACGCTTATTTTTCGGAATACAGGGTGTTGAATTTATAATTTCGAAATCGTGCGATTTTTGGATCCATTTTAAGAAGAAAATTTCATATCAAAGTATGTCCTGAACGTCTTGACTTTGAGACACAGGGTGGCAAAGTTTTCAAAAATAAGCCATTTATTATTAATATAATATGTAAAATACCACTATAGATATTTTAATGAAATTTATCTTACGTGTACTGTGTATTGAACATTGATTTTTGTGTGGTTGGCGAGTATTAGACGCAAAAAGTGCAGTTTTAGATGAAAGGACGCAATTAATCATTTGCTAATGAATAATGATTAAATAAGCTTATCGAAAATTCCCTATACATTTCTCCTAAAAATATTATTTTAAGGATGTAAAAAATTCGAATTAAAAGAATGACAAACGTTTGGGCAACCCTTCGTGCAATTTTAAAAATCGCGATTTGAAGAAAATGTTGTGGTGGTGCTGGCATTTTTTAATATTTTTTAATGATAATTTTCTTTTTTTGCTTCTTAAATATTTACTTATTACCTTCCTCCAACATCATCATTATATTACCATTTCTTTCACAAAAAGATACAAGACTGTTACCAGTGGTGTTACCCCTTAATCACCATCTATAGCTGAGGAAAAAATGGCAACTCCAAAAATATAAAAGAACGGTTACGATAAAAGCTATATTGGATGTTTTGCATTTATCGATGTAATAATTACACTACAATTATTGTTACAGAATTATGGTGAACGTACATATGAAGAAAAAGGTATAACGTCGGACGTGACTCACGAGAGAATCGATAAAACCAATAATCTAAAATTGGAGATGAAATTGGGAAAGAAAATATTATGGAAACACAAACGGATTTCCACACAGCAAATATTTATGTTTGAAAATTGTAGTAGTAAGTAGGTCAAAAAAACAGACACTCAGGTGTAATAGCAAACAACCGAGTTTATGGCTGAAACTAAGATTTAAGAAAGACTTCTTGTGAAACATCGCAAAATATTAGCATCTCTAACAACATGTACATACTGTACAGTATCTTTTAGAGTCGTCAAGTGTTATCTTGTATAACCCAATATTATTAACGTAATCGACAATTATTACAACTTGTAGTGATACCCTAAAACTTTAGCATCTTCTAACAAGACCTTACAACCTTTAGGTTGAAATACTATAAATTTAGCAACCTCATAATGCAACATTAAATTTCCTTGTGAATGTATGTAAGCCAATTAAAACCTTTTTGCGAAAGCTAAATCATTCTAACCTGTAGAAAAACAGGTTATCGGCATTTATGTGTAATTCAAAATAACTTTTTACATTCTTACGCCTACTTGAGTCTCTTTCGGATTTGTAACCTTAATCAAATTATTATTAAAAATTTCAATCAGGTGGTTTGTGTAGGCAGTCAGCTGTTTGAAAGTGACAATCAATTAATTACATTAGTTTTTCACTTCTATGATAGTATACGAGTAAAGAGCCTGTATATTTCATTTTTACATTTCAATTTGAATCATGATTTGAGGTCAGTCATTAAGCTTGGTATGTGGGAGTTTGCAAATGTTTATGAAAACAAAATGTCGTCAACTAGATTGACGTCCATTTATGTCCAAGTATGGAAAAACTTACCAATTTAACACTGAACATTCCGCTTTCTGATATTTAAGATTATTTTAAGCATGTGCTTTCTTCAAAGTGGGAGTATGGATTAATTTGATGTGAGGTCGAACATTTCTTGATCAATTATCTTCCATTTAAAATGAACATTATTTATCAACGATCCATTAATTTCAAGGAATGTTCACTTTCTTCTTGCAATAATATAAGAAGCAACAGAAAAAGTGGAAAGTATATCATGATATTCCCCTTATTCGCCTTTGTAATGTATACGATATGAAGAGTAAGGTATTTAATCTTTGATATTTTGAATTCCTGCAATAATAACGGTATGTCTGTTCTTACTTGAAACCAGTCTAGAAAGCATAATGTGGTCAAACTAATTATCTCTCCCAGTTCTTGGTTTGTTCCAAAATCGAAACAAGATTCCTTCAATATCACAATTCGCGGCTGGTCCAGTATAAAAGATCTGATTAACATATTTTCACTAGAGTACGTGTAAGCAAATCTTTATATGTGTGCTATTTCAATCTTGCGGTAATCTCATCTACAACCGGTCATTTAAAACTCATACTGAATACACATAAGTATGAGACTTGCCCTCAATTTTGCAGCGTTCTGCACATTCTTCCTAAACTTGCGTGCGTATAAAGCTATTATTCTACCATCTACATATTTATATTCAAATTTTACAGTTTCTCAGTAATGATCTGCTGTGGTTTTAACAAGTCTGTACGTCAGGGTTCGTTAACATCCAAAGCTGCCAGGTTCCTATCGTTGCTACTACTCCTAAATCACTACTAAGGTCTAGTTAAATAATCTAAATACCAAAAATATATGCTAATTTTTTTACTACCAATGCAACTGGCGAGGAAATGTTGCAATCGCGAAATATGTCGAAAATGAGATGTTTTCTAGATGTCATATGAAATGTGCATCACAAAAAATCATGTCACTAATTTCCCTCGGTCTGTCTGCCCGACTATAACTTGGGAAGAACCGCTTGCAATTTGTTGGAACTTTCACACAAGGTTGCTGCTATGCCAAGAACGGTCGGTACTGTCAATAGGGCGGTAGGCTAGATCGCAATGTTGTCAAATCATGGGGACTCTGGGCTAATTGTGTGTGTCTGTTTGGCTGACATGATCTATTTAATTTCTTATTGTTATATATTGTCACGAGTGTCTTCTTCTTGTAATAATTCAAATGGAATACTTCGCGGTTTATCTCGTTTTATTCACTCAAAAAATCACACAATTTAACCTTAGTCTACCTCTATACTCTGCCTTATAAGTCCTGGTTACATGTGAAGATTACTTTCTAGAAAAACCAAGAGCTCTAAACACAAAACATATCGAACTGGCTAGAAATGAAACAAAACAGCTATCCGTCATCTAACTGGCAACATATGATTGAGTATGAATTGCCATTGGCCAGACCTCGCCATTTGTAATTGAGGAGCAACTTTTCAAAACGCATTTTGTCCTAAAAATGCTTTTTTGGGTATTAACGGAAAACGATTTTCTATTAAACCTTGTCATATACTTTTAAGACAGTGAGTTGTTTTGATAGAAACTAATACACAGATGTAATAAGTTATCGCAGTTAAATCAAAATTTATCAGAAAAAGTGGAAAAATCTATGTTTGGACTTATGCGTTTTGTTTCGTCACAACGCATAAAATTCGTTTTGTTGTGATCAAAATCGGAGATAATACTATTTGTTGAAATTTATTGGTTTGACAGAAAACAGTTGGTAGTGAAATTCGGCTTACAGCTATTTTGAAGATACCAACTAGTATCAAGAAAATATTCTTTTTTTTTAACTAATTTCTTTGAAACAGACAAACGTGAATAATAATGTTAAAAATAAGCACGCGTAAAAAAGTCGCACATGGATCTTTCTTCAGCTACATCTTTGGATGCATCTGCACTTTCAGCATCTGGTTCTGGCATAGGTTTTAATGCATAATTAAAAAACAAAAACGACGATAGCGGGATGTTACCTTCCCAGTCTTGTCCAAATCTTGCACAAAGCAGCTTCCGAACATCAGTTTTTTTTTCTTCTTTGATTTTATTTTCCAGTGGTAGGTTATAGCGATTCTGCATATAAAAGTAAAACCTCGTTTTGATATCGCCATTGGCTGTTTCGAAGTGTCGTCGAATATGTAGGTGGGCTCAAGTTTTATCTTAACATCAATGTAGCCTTTTTTATAAATTTTTGTAAAAAAGATCCTTTTCATGTCACTTATTCCATCAATTTGTTTTAGTCTGTGAAGTTTTTAATAAACCAATCATCGCCTAGTACTCTGACAGTTCCATATTCTTTGTAAATTTAAAGCTGTGTAGTCCAACACCTCTTCAGATGTTTCTCAATTTGACCAAATACCCGGTCGGCAGGTAGGTAGGAGTGGCCGCGAACTGGGAAATACATTACTATCTGCTTTATGTTTCTTGGAGAGTTTTTCTGAAGTACAGAATGTTAAGGCATAAATAACGTGATGATTTTTGTTCTGGCCTGCGCAGCAATCCGCGAAAAGAATAATTTGGGTTATGGAGTCAATATGCAATTTGTCTAAAACGTCTACTAAGCTGAAGAAATTTCTTAAGCACCTCTTGCAGCTTCTGTTTCATTCCAGATATAAAAATGTGGATTTTCTGTTGAAACGTCAGTCACGCAGCTGTTTTGGTCGATATTGGCGCCTTCCAGCGGCGAAATGACACAATGCGTTTTGATCCGACTACATCTAGTGGAAAAAATGCATTTTGATGTGAACCCTATACTTTGCACGTCAATTACACAGGTATACAATGCGTCTTAGAACGTTTATATACGTATATATAGGAATGTAGAACACAACAAATGATTTCAGAAGCAGCTTCAATCTCAATTTTGTCCAAATTGGACATAATGTGTTTTAAAAAGTTGCTCCTCAACTGTACTGCATGCATTTGATACAATAAAGCCGATTCAATTGAAGTGAAGATACCTAACCTACAATTAGACAACACATTACAGTGCTCAAACTGTGGCCTAACGCACTATACATGGTGTTACAAGATGCTCGTAGCCAACTTTTTTCTAAGAGGGAATATCTTGTGCCGAATATAATCTTTATGAATTAATGTCGGCGTTGTGTCGGAAGTGCAGTCAGCCTACTTGACGCCATTTTTTCTTTTGGATTGATGACATCGTCTTTTATGAAAAGGTATAATCATCTATTCAGTTGGTTCTCATAAGTTACATCAAATTGTTCTCTATGCTTTCAAGCGTATAAATACCTAAAACTACAAAAAGGCACTCAAACTAAATATTTAATCTGTCCGTTAACCGCAAAACAAAATTATCCTGTTTTTCACCATTTATTTTCGTAGGTCGGCCAAAACGAGCAATTTCACGGATGTTTCCGGTGCATTATTGAAAACTGTCGTTACACTATACTGTAAAATCGACAATACAATGGGTATTTTTCTTTCTTTATAGTAGTTTTTATCATCCTTATCTTGTCGGGTGATGAAAAATGTCGTATGTCAAGGGAAATCCGCTTGCAAAGTGCTGAACTTGTGAAATTAATTGCTAACTTAAGGTTGAGTCAATGATTTTTTGGTTCTATACCTAGATGTGTAAAAACATATATAGATTATAGATGGATAGGGTTGATCTCATAAGAGCCGAAACACATGTTAATACCCCAGAAATTCTTGCTTATTTCAGTTCATTGATTAACATATTCTACCTGAAGATAGCCATACTCCGGCGTTCAAAAATGGATTTGAGAAATAACAGCTGCCATGTATGAGACAGTAAGAGAACACAAAAATTAATATAAAAATCTACTTTGAAAACAGCCAAAGTGTTTGTTCTTGCTACTATCTCACAGATGGTGCTAGGATTTTCAATTTCCAACTGGCTTCATCCATTTGATTTTAATTCTCACGCCTACGGGCGGGGAAGTATTGTAATCGCGAAACTTTTCGAAAATGAGATATTGTTTCTTGTATGTTATGTGACATGTGCATCACGAAAAACCATGTCACTAATTTTTGTCGGTCGGTCTATCCGCTAATTTTATAACCGCCTATAACTTGAGAAGTAACCCTCGGATTTAGATGAAATTTTCACATAGTGTTACCACGATGCCAAGGACACAAAACCTTCGTAGTTTTTGAAATTCGGTCTAGTGGTAGCGGAGCTAATGGCAAAAACACGATAAAAATAAAAACCGATCAAATTTCGTTTTTTGATATTCCAGAGGCTCCTTCCTGATCATATTCAGAAACAATTTTATAGGGGTTGAAAATCGGAGCTTGGGAGCTGTAGTGGTGGATGATGGCATAAATCATTTTTTCTTGGCAGCAGTATATCTATACACTTCGAACACCATTATTTTTACGAACCTATCAGTACGTATTCACACATTTCCCCATACATTTGCCCTTAAAATAGAAATATTTATAGACGCGACACGCGGTCGCGATCGACCAAGGCGCAACCTTCATACGCTGAGCACTGTCTGCATCTCCGGTTCTCTCAAGTTACTATACTTGTGTGGTTCAGCACCGTTGCCAGATCGTCGATACTTAGAGCAGGAAAGAAATTATCGTTAGCGTTATCAAATTGGTGGGGACTATGGTCAATATTTACTAATTGCTTGGGCCTCTTTGGCTAACTTATTCCACTCAAATCTTTTGTTATACATGTTTGTAGCTAGTTCAAAGGGTGCCGAACATAATCGTTATAATGATACGTGCGTAGGAAGTAAAGAGTCAATCTACTTGACGCCATCTTTTTTTGTTGTGCATGTTCTTAGTTAATTTTTGCTCAGAGGGGCAAGATTGTGCCGAACATCATCCTTAATAAACTGCTGGTAGCGTTGCGTGGAAAACGCAGAGTCTAGCTACTCGACGCCGTTATCTACTGATTGTAACACATACGGCGCAAAAATTGTGAAAGACTTTAATCCAAATCGTGCTGCAATATAAAAAGCTGTGATTCTATAACGTAATTACTATAATTATGGCTATTAACGACGGTGTTACATAAAATCTGTTTGCTCAATATTTTCATTGCAAACTAGATTAAATAAATTTCCCGTTCTTCCTCTCTTGTGAAAAGTCAAAGTACCACATTACGGCGATTGATATGTAGAACCGATCTCCGTGGAACACCTGCTTCGACGCCATGCGAAAATTTGTCCTTGGCATCAAATACTTCTTGGAAAATATCGATAATCTAATGCTTACAAACTAGATACATATAAAGCGTTATGCATATATTTAATCACTGTTCTACTTGTATCAAACTTTTCCAGCTACTGAATTTCAATCTTCAGATAATTACATTCACCATCATCCACTCACCATTTGTGGTCATTACAAAATAAGACAAAATGATAATTGTGTTCAAAAAAACGCTTAAAAGATGTGATTTGTAGTTTTCGTTTTGTTAGTTTATATTAATTTCATGTGTAATAAATATATGTAAATAGGCTAAGAGTGGTAATTGAAAAACGAATATAGATTATAGATTTATGTTCTCAATCTAGAATTTAAATCCTAGAGAATAGTGCCCACTCCCTCAAAACCGACCTCCGGTTTCAATGGTTCTGGATTATCTGGAACTTCATTCTTGCCAAGCGTAAATAGTAGCTTACTTATCTACAAAGTCATACCGAAGTGCACTGGCATATCGCATCACATGTTGCTTCATGCTTCAACTTTCATTATTGTTTCTAGATATTTGCAAGTCTGTCTACTATATACCCTTATATTTTCTTAGATGCGGAATGTCCACCTGACAAAAACTTACAAATCAAACTGCAAAATGAGAAGCCCAACAACATAATATATTATGAGAAACAATTTATTCCAGCAAGTAATAATACTCTCGTGAGGATACGTAGTAATTAAACTCCTACGTCACCACATTCCTTTGAGACCGTTAAGCAAAGAAATGTACACACAAAAGCCGGGTTCCCATACTTTATTTAGTGAGTGCGTTGACAAAAAAAGGCGGCAAGCCGGCAAGATCAATTTTCGACAAATTATCGTTTCCTGTACGTGATTCGTTGTCTAAATAAGATTTATTGTGATCGTCGCCAGTTTGAATTTTAAAGTATGGCAAAATGAGGTTATGGGAAACGTTTATAGGTACACCCTATTTCACGAGTATCCATCACGCTTTAACGTCTACTGATGTGAACAGCTGATCAGCAAGTGACGTGTTAGTCTGCGACGTTGGCAATAGTGAATCGATGATTAATGAACTTTTCTAAATAAAAGAGCTGTTAGCAAATACAAAATGAATCTGTAGAGTACAAAAACCAAAACAAAATACAACTCTGGCTACCTGACGTTGGCGGATCCGTCAGAATTATGTGTCCTGTGCCGATATAGGGAATTTTGAAATATTACTAGATAACTAGCTGTCACTGTCCCGTGATGGATACTCGTGAAATAGGGTGTACGGTGTTTTTCACGAGTATCCATCACAGTAGAATAACAGCTGAATATCTAGGGATATTTCAAAACTCCCCATATCGACAAGTGATACAATTAATTCTAAGGGATTCGTCAACGCCAGGTAGGCAGATCCATATTTTGTTGTGGTTTTTAGAAAAGCTCCTTTGATTTAAAAAACGCTACAAGCATGATCATCACTGCATTTCAATTCAGGTACGAATAAAATACGATAAACAGTTTTTGACTATGTTAATCATCTCTGCTTTTTAGAACTTGAAACACCATATGATTTTAAAGGGTAATGAAACAGTCATAGAGTTAACTGAGAATATGTGGCAGTACAGATATGACCGAATTCGAAGTCCGATTCCATGAATTAAGTCTGAACATCACTCAGGTAATTCTAAGTTGAAAATTAGAAAAATGTACAACTATTGCAGGAAGTCATGAAATGTACTCAGCTAGGACAATGCAGTGTTCGTGAATACAGGCATGGATCAACTGTTGGGAGTTGAGAACACTGCAAAAATCAAACATTTCCCAGTCACTTGAAAGTATAATCCAGATATGGGAACAACAGCTCTGAATACGGACCTAAAATTTGTTATTGCCAACGTTACAGGCTAATACAAAGATGTCACGTGATTAGCTGTTCACCTCAGTAGACGTCAAAACGTAATGGATACTCGTGAAAAATACGTTATACAATACTTTACACGTTTCTTCTACACGTCAATACGTGCCGCCCTAACTCAGTCTGCGTACTGGATGCTGTTGAGAGGAAGGCTGCCCGACTGATCGATGACACTTCTCTGACGGACAGTATCAGCACGTACGGGCGGTTGGTAGGGCTTCGCAAGACCAAAACCAAGACCAGGACTTGAACCGCACGATCAAGACCAAGACTCTTGCAAAAACTACTTGGCCAGAATATTGACATCTGGCAATTTCTGAATTGAATTTGTTGAATGCTTCTAAAAAGTCGAGATTTAAAATTTCAGACGAATATTATGTGCACTTTCTTGGTTGTATTAACTAAATAAATAGTTGAAAAATTATGAGTTATAAAAATCTGTGCTTGACTCGAACCAAGTTGTCCGCACACATTTCCCCAAGTTTCACGTAATTATTGTAATATTCTACCCTTGTTGATGGGAAACTTACACAAAAATAATTTTTATATACATATATTAATATTATACAGTGATTTTTTATGACGCATCACAGCGAATTAAAGTCTAAAATTTGGACTGTTTGTTAACTATTGTTGTAGAGCAAATTGAAAACCAAATTATCTGTAAAATTTATATTCTGAAGTTTTAGCGCAATTGTACCTACTTTTAATATAAGTAGACACCTCTATTAAAAAACTAAATTTCTTATGTTTATTCTGCATCCTCCTTGTAACCAATTTCTCCTGTGGATTTTCATATCCATTTGATCATTTAAAAAAAAGGTCACAGAAAGCAAATTTAATAACGATACCTAAACACCTGCGAATGAAACAAAAGTACAGTAATATTAACAATGTCATATGTATAATATACCTAGATACTCAATAGAAACCACATCATTTGTTAGACCAAAATGAACGCTACATAACCACAGAGGCTGAAATACCGTATCCTAAAGACAAAACAAAATTCAGTAGTGATCAGCTACTGTTACCGAAGATTACATCGTTGAACGTGTGAGAGAGACAAAAGATTTGAATACAGGTTAAATATGAGAAAGCAACAAGAATGAGTCCGTAACGCTATATGGTCTATCCTTTTCTAAAGGATAGGCATAAACAGGATATGTGTAAGATTAGACAAGTAAATGTGTTTGTGGAATATAGGACGGGATATCCAAATTTTGTCAATAAAGGACTGGAAAATGTCTCTGTAAACTATTTGTAAATGTATTCAGCTTGTAAAAGTAAATAAACATGTTTGTTTACACAGTCATTGATAACAGCTCACTGGAAAACTAATAGATAAAATCAGTCAGTATCTACTGGATGAGTCAGGTACTCTTACTAACAGCGATATTGGAGCCAAGTATCAATTAAGAAGTTCAAGTTTCAATAGAATATTGCGGTTGGTGCTGAATATACGATATGGCCTTAGTTTGTTATTCGTATTGTAAAGGACATTGGTTAACGTTTTCTTATATAGAACATAATATTATCATATTCCTATGTGTAGATCGATTTATAGATCTTTCATATCAAACTATGAATGTTCGTCAAAATTTCTCTCAACACTCCTCAGTACAACTGTGTCGACATCAAATAAAAAAGAAAATGTGGTTACAAGAAAGCCAAATACCTTGTTTAGATATTCGAAAAGGACGGATATCTCAAGTTATCGTCATACATCTGCCATTTCAGTGAGAGTAACGTTAGTTTAACAAAGAGCCATTAATAGGAGGATAGTCCTATTGTCTCGATCCATGTATTTCGTTCAGTTGTGTCTTGATTGTTCTACTACGTTTCCTGTTTTTAGTCGTGATACGAAGACAGTTGGTAGGCGACGTATTCGTAGATTTTCAATGGGCGGTAATACATGAAAGAAAAAGTACCGTACATGCTCATATAATTTAGATGCACAAGAAAAGTTAATGATGTCCAGAAGCGATGTGTAACCTTGTTTTCTTTCTAAGTACTACAATGCTCTATAAAACAGAAAATGTAAAAGTAGCATTATGACGACTTATCGGAAAAAACGTACCTTTATGATTCGTGAACTCTTAGGTTCCGTCTTGCCGTACTCGGACGTTTGTATACATTTATTTACAATTTCATTTAGTGAAATACATATACATATGAACATGAGTAAGAAATGGCTTATGTTAGGTATAATTCGATATCATTCTCTAACATCGGGATAATAAAACAGAAAAAATTGCCCAAATCTGATTCCTGTTACATTTGACTTGGAACTTGTCAGCCTGACAGCAGGTAACTAGATATTTCAGAGTAGTTATGCAATAAGCAGGAAACGTCATGATCGTTAAATTTAGGTTCAGATTATACGAAAGGTAACGATAATCAATAGAAATATCTAAATCGAGTATAGTGATTTAAAATGTTAGAAGTGAAACTAAATTCTGGAAGTATCTCGTATTAGTATCCATTATTGATCTGGGACATCGTATATAAAAGTGCTCGACTACAAGTGGCTACAGCCTGCAATGTAATATTTCCTACTTCACATATTATTAACTCTCCATTTTTTATAGCCCTATTGAGCACGAATGACTATAACTCTCTAAACCTCTAAATTCTACTGAATCTCAGAAATCTGAAAAAGTTTCGGTTTCGGCAAAAAAATCCAGTTTCGGTCGGTCATTATCAAAATAATACATGTGGGATGATACTTCTGACTTCTTATTCGATTCGCTATAGTTCTCGGCAATCCTAGAGTTACTCTGATTGTGAGGGTACACTGTCAGCTAAGAAAGCATTTCTATGAAATTAAATGAAGCATTCTTTTGAAGTTGTGCACAAATAAAAGACGAGACAGTTAAGTATTTGCTTGTCGACTGTCCAGCGAAAATCCATTTTAGAAGTACGTTGGTTTTATGTGACTAATATAAAAGAAACTCCGCTGGGCAATAATCTAGTCCTTAGTGACCTCCGGGGAGGAATTCTATCGTCCTGATAGAGCCCAAGTATTGTCATATTTCCAGGAAAGAGTATGTCAGTAAAGAAGAGAACGTATAAACTGACTTTGACTTACTTGGTTGACTTCGCTCAAAGAAGCATGATTATTATTGTTATTCATAACTGCGTTGATTTCGTTGTTTTTCGCCAATGAAGTACTTGACAAAGTCGGCGAGATCGTCGGACTGACTTGATGGATGTTGACGCTCTCTTTTGAGCTCTTATTCGGACTAATCCTGGCCGGGAAACTGAGGGTTTTCGTCCATTGCGACAGGCTACGGACCATTTTCGAAATAGACAAATGTCACTGGACACTTTCACCACATTAACCGACAAGTCACCGATTGCTAGGTTTGGATCGTTCACACGAGCGTCGACGAGCAACTGTTTTGTGATGGTTCGTTCGAGTGGTTCTGAATCGGCCTTCCGCGGCCTTTCCCCCACCAAGGGCGCGGTACTTCTCGGCGCGGCATTGCCACATCGGACGAGAAATTTCAGCAGATCCACGACATTTGTACTATGAAAAATAATCTGTTAGGATCAACGGACTTGGTAGAAGGAGCAAGTATACGATTTGTTATGTAGTCAGTAGTTAGGATACAAGTTCATTGTATAAGCCGATCAGGCTTAAACCGCCACTTTGACAGTTGTTGACATTTCACATTAAATTCGTACTTTTCTGCAAAAACACATAAAAGTGCGTGGGTTTCATACAATCCTGGTTCTCCAGACAGTTGCCAAGAATGGTGGAGCTTTCTGTGGATCGCACAAAGCAGTTTAAATAACAGCAAATTTAGAATTAATATACCTAATAATAACATTGGAAACTGCAAAGTATTGGAGAAAACCCACATTTTTTAAGAATACTGAAGAGGGTCAACCAAAGTTTTAATCCAACTAAACTAAAATTTAACTGTATCTATACTATTTTAATTTTGAATCTAAGGGTTTTTTGGAAATGTACTTTGTTATAAGTAGTTATTTCACGATTTCATTCTTGTACCACGAGATTCTGTGAAGGAAGTTGAGTACACCCAAAAGACTATGAATGTCAAATTAGTTAAAAACTTTCAAATATTTGTATCGCATAGATATAGTGACAATGATATAATAACATAAATTCCATATTATTAGGTTTACTAGGTATTTGCTTTAAGCCAAGAATCACGACAACTCTTTGGAAAAACCGAGAGAAGGTGTGTTCAACTGTTTTTTGTGAGCAGCCGGAGCTGTTAATAAATGTTATGCCAGGCATCCAGACAACTGGAGCCTTGAAACATGAAACCGAAAGTGTTATTTAAGATATTCAAGCTCAAACAATCGAAATAGTACTGGAATATTAGCATTTAATAACGTATTCTATCTGAAGATAAATAACCATCTACTGTGTTTCGGCGTCCAAGAAGAGATCCGAAAGAAACTATCATCTATGATACAGTAGCAGAACAGTGAATTCAAAAGAATACTACGAAGAAGGTTAGAGTGTTTGGTTCTGTTTCTGCCTCATAGATGGCGATATGATCTTCAATCTCTTTTGTGGCGCCTTCTTAATGCCTATTTTAATTGAATACTTTCAGGTGGTAAACGTTAATGAATTCTTACGCGTAGTCTTCAGATGCCTGAAAACAAAGCCCAAGTATAATTTAGTACCAAGACTATCGAATTTGATTAATAGGCAGATAGTTAAATAAATTGAAGCATTGATAGATTATGAGTTTTATATTCAAGATTACATTACGATAGTAACGCTGAGCTTTTCTTCTCGCTGATTTCTCTTCGTGGCGACTTGGCATCGTCGCATATCACTTGCAACCGCTCGGCGATCCAAACAGCTGTTCCTCAGAATGGTGGGAGGAAGAATAAAGAGAGACAGACAAGACCATGTAACCGTTTTTAGTCTTTTCTCTCTCTTTCTCTCTCTCAAGTTCTATCATGTTCGTTCACGTTGAATGAATCTTCTTATTTAGCCGTTGGGCTTGATTTTTGATTGTTGATCCTTTTTTCCAAGCATGTGTTGGAAGTATGGCAACAATAGGCTATTGTTTGGATTTTCGTGCAAGCCATTAGGACGCGGGAGTTACTGATTTCTAGTGCTTTTTGAGCAAAAAAAAGTTTATGAACTACATTACCAGTAGGTATACGTATACACTTTTAATACAATATCTTAGTTCTATCATAGATTAATTAACGTATTCTACCTGTAAATAGCCAATCATAGAACCATATACTGTAACCCGTAAGATACTAGGGTCATCTATGAGACAGTAGCAGGAACAAAAATAGAGTCAAAGTGTTTGGTTCTGCTACTATTTCATAAAAGGTGCTACGATCTTTAATCACTTTTTGGCGCCTCTCTAAAGTGACAATTTTAACAGGATATCTCCAATTAAAATAGGCATTAGAACGGCGCGAAAAAGGGATCGAAGATCTTAACGCCATCTATGAGATAGACAGAACCAAACACTCTTAACTCTTTTCAAAATAGATTTCTAAATTCATTTTTGTGTTCTGCAGGCGTATTTTAGATCCTTTTTTGGGTTCCTGTATACAGCACATGGTTGGGTATGTTATACAATTGCTTCTCATTACGTTTTAATTGGGAAGAACTACTTCATTATACCCATTCCAACTTATTTCTTCCCGTTCCACTTAAGATTAATTTATATTCGTTGATTGGTAAGGCACCCAACTGATACAATTTATTAAGGGTTGACTTGCACTCCCTGTTATGCTTGCTATATTCTATTATTGCTGATTGCCTCGTTCTATTGTTCTACATATCACGAAGTAATATTCTTTGCAGCGCAAAAGGAGCATTCTGTGGCCATTTCGGGAAAATAATTCTACCTGATGGTAGCCAACAATGTACTGTCCTGGACTTCTAAAAATTATCCAAGATGAAATCGGATATCCAGGCAACATCTATGATAATTTAACACAGCTATGTGCTTCCTATCCTCAGTTATTAGAAATCTACTTTAAAAAGGTTAGTGTCCCATAGATAGCACTGTAGCCATATATGCTTATATAGTTGGCTACAGCGCTATCTAAGAGACACTAACCTTTTCAAAGTAGATTCCTAATCATTGCTTAGAGGAGAAACATAGATGTGACAAATTGTCATAGATGACGACATCAGGATATCTTGTTTCATTTCTGATAATTTTTTGGACGCCAAATTATTTTAAAGTACTTGTACAGCACATAATAATAATAATAATAACAATAATAATAAATACAATACAAAAATGTACATCATATCTTATACCTTATAGGCGGAGTCTAGATAAATCTATTCCACTCAACATACTCCAGTAACAGTATCAGTAATTAAGCAGAATAGAGTATTTCAACATTATAAACCTTGTGAAGCGTACATAATACAATGAATTTTAAAGTTCAATATATATTTATTAATATAAAGGCGTTTAGGAACATTATAACCTTCTTTTAAAATATTATCAACATGCTCCTTGAAACGTAAAGATTCATCAAATATTATATATACAGGGTATTAATAAAGTATGTAGACAAACTTTAACCATCGAATCCTTGGTCAATTTGAAGACTAAATGTTCATCTGAACATGGGTCAGTAACGGCTTTCTTCTCGAGCTAGAGCACTATCACTAAAGAAATACGAGTAATGTTCCAAATATTTCTATGAATAATGAAACAGTTGGTATAACATATGATAAATTTTGCATATTTTACAAGTTGCTGAGGCTCAATCTGAACATGGATGAAAATAGTATTATACTGTATTTTTGGAAAAGGTCAATATGTGGATAACATTATCCGTATCTACGTACATGGAGGGTCTGAAAACAACTGTAAATCATGTCATATTCACCACAAGGCATACTTAATTAAAATAAAATACGTTCCATTTTTTTATAATTTTTTAGAACATCATTTCTTTCAGTGTTAGTATGCTCTAGCTTGAAAACGAAGCCGTTGCGGACCCATGTTCATATGGAAAGTTCGTCTTCAAATTGACCAACGATTCGATGGTTAAAGTTTGTCTACATACTATAGTATACTATAAATGTGTATATTTAAGGAACAGTTGGTCGGAGATTATTAGAACAAAACAGCATGAGAGTACATTTATTAGGATTTGATTTAAGTCTATCACTTCTAGAGTAACTCTCAATTTCTTCAAGATCCGTATTAATTTCAGGTACTGCTTGATGTGTAAATTCTGGGCTAAAAGACTTATACAGTTGCATTTCATCGGCGTAAATTACCAGAGAAAACTGAGATATAACCGTATCAGCTAGGTACAGTAAAAACGAATATTAGGACTTGAGGAACACCAAATGTAACCAGGAAAGGATTACATTGATTTTTGAAGTGCACCATTTGCTGACGTTCAGAAAGATATGTTTCAAAGGAATTTAATGCTGCATGATTGGAGCCAATGTAAGATAATTTAGTACATAAAAGGGAGTGATCTATTGTGTCGAACGCTTTTAAGAAATATAACAACATTTCAGGTACTGCTTGATATGTTGATTCTGGGCTAAGACTTATACAGTTGCGTGTCATCGGCGTAAGTTACCAGAGAAAAATGAGATATACCCGTATGAATATCAGCTATGTACAGTAAAAACGAATATTAGGACTTGAGGAAGACCAGATGTAACCAGGAAAAGATTACATTGATTTTTCAAGTACACCACTTGCTGACGTTCAAAAAGATATGTTTCAAAGAAATTTAATGCTGTATGATTGAAGCCAGTGTAAGATAATTTAGAACATAAAAGGGAGTGCTCTATGGCGTCGAAGGCTTTTGAGAAATATAGCAAAATGAGATAAATAGCTTCACCATCATCTTGTTCTCTGATAATGTCTTCTGAGACATGAATCAGAACCGTTGTAGTACTATAACATGTTCTAAATCCCGATTATTGGCCATAAAATAATCACTTACTTGAGTTTTAACAGTTTTCTCTAAAATTATAATTATAATATACGAAAAAGAAAAGTTTTGAGGTTCATGAACTTTCATCAAAGGTTTTACTATAAAAAGTTTCCATGCACTTGGAAAATCCTCAACTTCCAAACAGCAATTCATGCGACGAGTGATATGGTTGGTTATCCTCATGTAGAATACTATAGTCAGTAGTTTAACCCTGAGTCTATTTTTGAGAAATCGTTGGTGTCTATTTTTTTAATAATGAGGATTTATTTGACATGACATAAAAACATCATTTTCCTTGCAGGAATTTGTGACAGAACCCCTGACTGGTACAATGTTCTTGTGTGTTTATTTTGTCTATCGGTTTATGCCGGATATTTTGTTTTTAATACATGTTAAGATCTGTAATTTCTAATTATTATTTGAATCTGTGTTTCTTTAGCTTCTTCTACAACACTATACATATTTATAAACCATGATGTGTTAGTACCGGCCAATCGTGCCTCTGCTTCAGGTTGGTTCCTGTTCGACTGAAAGTGACCTTGCCGACGGCCAAAGTGTCTCTCGCTTTTCATTATTTTCAATTAACTCGCATGGGTAACGGCTTTGTTCACCAACAGATTATTTGCTTGATATAAATATGTTTAGGATAACGATAACAAAACTGTAAAATAATAATTTGTCTGGGTACTATAATATTGGAATTTGTACTGCAATTTAATCCTCAAGATACATTTTTTTTATTTACTAAATAGGAGTCTGCAGTTACGATATCCTCTTTCGGCTGCTCAAAAATGCAGATTTGTTTCCTATTTCCGTCTATTCAGGTTTTTTGATTTTTCACAACACATTATCTAAAAGGTTCTATTTGAAGCAGTGTAATAGACATTTGAGATTCGCAATTGGCAAATAGCACCTTTTAAGGGGCACACTATCTAGCCAAGGTGAACTTGCTTCCACAAGCGGTAAACAGCTTAGAACCGCGCTAGATTGTTCTTCTAAGGAATGTTACAATTGTGAGAAATGTGGGAATGCTGTGTACGTTATACCGGTATCTTCTTTTACGTCGTTTAAACAAATAGCAAATAGAAGCAGTTTGATGCCTTTGTAGAATATTTATGCATGAATTTATGGTATGTATTTTTTCCTTCAGATTATTGTGATTGTATGGAAAATTGTAGAAGCTGTTATATGGCATTTGTTTAGAGTGATGCCACCAAGTGCTCAACGTTTGCGATAAGTAGTACGTCATCGTTCATTGAGTAACATAATTGTGGCACAAAAAGTACTGAACAATCTCCGACATGTACTATTTCATAATTTTCCCATTCTGTTCAAACGAATTTTATTCTCTTTCATAAGCGCTTTCTCTAAAGCAGTAAACGAAAAACATCAGCTGTCTATTGCCCTTAACCAATCCATCTTCTTCAATGAGGATTAATTAGCTATGTAAGATATTTCCTTTTATTGTTTACATGGTTAATTAATCAATCAATGGCAGCAAACAACACATGAGCCATTTACGGAACATTTTTTGAAATATTTACTTATTTGGAAAATCGAACGATGATGCCAGAAATTCTTATATATGTTCTTCTGAAATAGTAACTGCATTTTTGTATATTGAAAATAAAGTCAGAAGGATTGCTTGATGGTCAACCCCATAAAAACAGTAGGTAATCCTATATTCAGTGTATCAAAGTAAAAACTGATATTTTTATATTTGCCTTTTACCTTGAATTTCATCTCAACATATACATTCTAATATCAACACGCATCGTTAATTGCAATTTCAATGTAAATATTTGTCAAGTATAATTCTAGGTACCTTAAAGCTATAAAATGGATTATAAACAAATGCACAAAAAATAAAGTTACTCTGTCTGGGCAACAATAAACCTTGTTCAAACAGGATCTTATCTAAGCAGGTTTACGTTGAATTTAAACTTTTTTTCGGATCTTCAATGTTAACAATAATACGAGTATTATAAAAACATTATGAATAAAAGACAATTTCGCGAGCAAGGTTGGATTTTTCAGATTGCTTCGTGTCTACCTGAATCTAGTATGAATTTTACTTAGATAAACGGATTTTTGAATTTGCTGACGAAAAGGTAATTTAAAGCAGCGACATTGTCAAGGCTGTTTCTGTAAGTCAATGAACTGCTAGAATAGACGAATGGTGTAAATTTTATTTTTATTGAAAACTTTTGATAGAACAGCGTTTGGTCCTGTAGAACAAACATATGTTATGATCATAAAGAAGAACTGTTCTCTAAAATTTTAAATATTGCTGATGTAGGTATTTATACCTACTTTTTCAAATTCGACCCTCACCATTGGGACCCAATGTTGGGTATGTAGGTTATCAGCAAAATGCTGCTTAGAAAGTTTGGAATTTCAAAGTGCTTCCGGAGAGAGACGGAAAAAACCAAAGTTTCCCAAGATTGTTTCAATTTTCTCCTGGCTCTATTTGTTGTGGAAGTTCAAAATGAATTACACATTAACATTGCCACTTTTTCTCTTCTACAAGATGGAATGATTAGAATTTCAATATGACTTTTCGTCCCTTGTCACGTATAATACGACATATATTATTATTGCCAAATCTTAGTTATTTCAAAAAAGCAGAATTTCCTAGGTAGGCCTTGAAATTATCGGATAGTCATTTGTTTTGCATATCATAATTTTGAGACTTATTTATAGTATAGGATCACTTGAAAGTTGTCAACAAGTTTTTAGTTTAGTCGTATGTGTTATCTTTGTTAAATCAAACCAGAAGATTTTCACAACTTTAGGGTATCATCATTCCACGAGAAACACTAATCTTCCATCTTTACAAAATCACACTACATGGCATTTTAAGAATTTCCCATATTATAATAATTGTGTCATCTTATTTAATAAACTACCTATTTACCCGAAAAAAAACAGAACAAAATAATGAATTCAAGGACAGTGTGAAATTATTTTTGCAGAGCAACTGTTTCTTCAACAAATGAATACATATTTGGATGACGAATTCTAGATGCTCTGGTAATTGTATGTCTTGTTAATATACATTATTAACTGATGTAGTTTGCCATTTTAAATTTTTTCTTTGTACTGTACTTTATATATTACTTACCATATTGTGTCGTTTGGTTAAATAAAACACATACGAGTACATACAGAATGTGAGATGAATCTGCAGCATCTCATATGCCATTCCTTCATTTAATAAATTAATTCGATATAATATACTATTCATGTCAATCACAGATCCGGATTAGTCTATGTTTCTAGATCAACATTCATGTTAAATAACATCGCCTGGAGAGTTGACAAATGGTGTATGGATTATGCACTACTCTATTCTAGTATATTACTGTATCAATCAGGAAAATGAGGCACATATATTTTGATTTGATGGAAAATTGATGGTTGCCTACGTACATCCATCCAAATAATAAGATTCATATAGATTTTCGTGAAACTATCAATTTGTTTTTGTTATTTGTACTGGTTCGAAGGTTCAATAGAGTTCATGAGTGTCAGTTGTAGTAGAATTAATTAGAAAGGATTAAATTATATTTAGATGCAGGACATGCATTCAACTACACATAAATTGATCAAAATCATTCATTTTTTTATTGTTTTGATTTCTCATTCAAATAATAAAGTCAATACGCGACCTTGCGTATACCAATTTAGGAATATAGGTCATTATTAACCAAATAAAATATCAATAAACTAGTATTGATGGCTACTTAACTGTATTATCAATCGCGGTACGTTTTAGCATCATGTCACGATTTTGATTATGAATATTAAAATTGTTCTTTCCGACCCAGTAGCTCTGTTGAATCATCATAGCAGGTCATGTGGTTTAATATTGAACGTGAAAAGTAGAACAGGAAGATCTATATTGTAGAACAATCTGCCAGACTAGTTCTTTCCAGACTTACTGACCTAAAACTGTTTTGTCAGTTTCATTATGCTAGTTAGACAGCTAAACTTCGTGTGTCGGGATGTTTATTACCGCATGAGTATCAAGTAATGTTGAATATATGTTAGCTACTAATGTAGCGTATTCTTCTTCCAGAATATCGTGCTAATCGGCGTACTATTGGAAAATGGCTTCCAATGTTAACAGAAGGAAAACGCAACCAACCAAGATTTGGACAACACTTCCGTTTAAAATGGATCACTCCAAACCGACTGTCTGTTCTAATTATTGATTGTCAGACAACAATCAACTAAATATTACAATTTACCTGTAGAATAATCTGGAAACGTCATGATTTTAATATCAAGTAGAATATTTTGATTTATTGTGTTAGCAGTGTAATTCTACACACACCTTGTTGAAGAAGCTCACTTCGCAAGCTCGTTATGTAATGTACTATAGTTGTGGTCACTGTTCTTGGCGGTTACGTCATCAACGCCATATGAAATAAGTAAACAGATCGAGTCTCCGTACCATGGGCGGATCTTAATTTTCCTAACTGAGAGAAATATATTCATAATTATTTACGAATCGTAATTCTCAACAATCTTCTAATCTAGTACATAAACACGGGTAGAGTATGACACGCCATTTGATGTTTTTTAAAGTTGAAATAAAAAATACATACGGAATTTACAATATAATACAAAACATCACATTTATTTGCTAACTTGATGGGACATTTAACAGTGCATGTGGATATGTGACAAGCTTATGAGAGCTTTAGAAGAACCACCTACATTAATAAGAATGCTCAATTATTCCTGGAGTGAAATGCGACTAAATAAATTACTGCTAGACAAAAAAATACATTTTCATGATGATGCTCTTAAACTCGAGCCTTTAAATCTGTATCGCCTTAATAAACATCAAACTTGTAACTCCCATATCTATCAAAATATTTAACAATCTACATTAAGGTGCACACATAGAACATCAAGAATTATAAATTTTCAAAATTGTTTCAATAAAAGTATGAATTATCGGATTTCTTCATCAGAGTCATCTGAACTTGTGAAGTGAAATTAGTCTCCTCCCTATTATACATTTGATGCTTGTCCCAGTCGGTTTTAATCAAATCCTCGGTATATTTTACACACTTGGCCCAAACTGTAGGAGTCACCTTCGCTTGAGCATCGTCCCAAACTTTCAAAACTTCCTTATCACCATAGCCATTTTCTGCAATATGACCATCATATTACTGTTTTTCTATTCCCCAGACAACTCAATAGGATTGTATTGACAATGATAAGGAGGGAACCGCAAAACTTGATGTCGATGTTCATGTAATTTCGTCTATGATATATCTTGGAGCCGACGGTTTATCGAGGCGACATAGATTTAAAAGCTCGAGTTTAAAAGCGTCATTATCAAAATGTATCTTTTTGTCTTGCAGCCGATGCTTCAATTGCAGTTTACTCCTAATGGAATTTAGCATTTTTTCTGTTGCGGCAATATGATAAGAGGCCTTATCCATGATCACTAAAGATCACTCTTGTAACGCTGGTATCAGTTTCTAACATACCTATTTTTTGAAAGAATCTTTGTCCATTGAATCTTGATAGTCAGCACTTTTTGATTTCGTAGCAAATAACAATGCAGTATGTCTCGAAACACCGTCTTTGGTCCCAGCATGGAGAACAACATCCCGCTTGCCGGTACCCTGATGGCCGCTTTCCAAACTCTTTACGCTTTTATCTTGCCAAACTCGTTTAAACGACCCTTTGGCAAATATCCACGTTTTATCTAAGACAATGCATTGGAGAGGGCTTGTGCTATTCAGGTTATTCATATGTTTCATAAAATAGATACGTTTTTTTTTTTTTTATACTCCAACTACCACGAAGGCCTAAGCACCCATTGGGTACCGTGGGGCTATGGGGGATACATGGGAAAGGGGGGACGCCACACGGACTCTGGCGAGGGAACACGTGTGCATGCAACATGCACACATTCTGGCTCCGCCTACGAGAACCGCCGGGTGGTACCTCCGCGTTCGACAGTCAGAGACCATCTACCACCTACGGACAATCACAACATCCATGGCCAAGAGAAACATTTCTCCTGGGACGGGACTCGAACCCGCACAGCGCACGGCGACTGATCAGGAGACCGAAGAGTCTACTACTGCGGCCACCGCTGCTGCCTAAAACAAACACACAACATCCATGGCGAAGGCGAGATTCGAACTCGCGGCCCGGCCGGCCGGCTGATCAGTAGCACGACACTCTGACCCACGCGGCCAACCGAGGCCCCGTTTAGAAACAATGTCTGATTTTTCACACAAGAGTCAACGGTTATCTTCTGTTTTGTAGGAAAAACCACATGCTTTCGATTGTTGTTGTATGTACTTGTTTAAGCTCCTGATCTAGCGCAGAGGTCGTTATATCTTGTCCTTTACTTCTCATATCGTTGAAAGTATTTCTAATTTCTGTTTTGATGGCATCACTTACATCATCGGTCTTGCATTTTTTGATTTTGTCAGTTTCCCCAGGTGTTACTATGGACAAAACTTTCTTATTTTCTGATTTTATTCGCTGAACACTGCGCAGACTAATCTTCAGCGCATCTGCTACCCTCTCCAGTACGCATGAAGTGGGTAACAGGGGACCGCTGTTTTCATCACCTTCCTGGAAGTACTCTTATAAATTTAGCACGAGCTGTCGGCCTTCTCCATTGATCGTATTTCCGGGCATTGTACAATTTCATATGGAAGATTGATAACAGGACACTCAAATTGCACGCCAAAGTCAAGTAAGTTGTCACTCTGACAAATATGATTGAAGGGCACGGCACCTATACGTATCGACAAAGTTTTCGAGACCGAGACACACAACTAAAAAACGTGTGTCTTTGAGCTTACCCAACAAATGTTTAGGTACACATAGGGCTAGTTGCATGTGTATGTTTGAGGGAGATCGAGATATATAAAGGGAAAGAGGTAGTCTCACTTTGACCCGCTAAGAACGGTGACTACAACTCTATCAAAGCAGTGGTTGTTTTTTATTTGATAGATTCGTCCATCGGAGCTCTTTCAATATACAAAAACTTCAATCGTAGCCAATCTGCTGTATTACTTTGTTGTAACTTAAACTCGTTATTGCTCTAACAATGTACATCCCCGATATCTTCTTTTGTGTGAACATTGTTTTTCCATACATGTTTATCTTTTTTAACTGTACCCATAATCATTGTTTGAATGTGCCATTAACCTAAAAATGGAGCTTAAACCACATAAATGCAGGATCTTGCCTCACAAGATAACTTATTCTGTTACTTTATTGCCATTTGGCGATGACCTATTGTAAGACAGGTAGATCTTGAGATACTTAAAGTATTAAAGCATTTTGGACAGATTATTGGAGTCATAAAATATTAATACCCAAATTGCTTATGGATGTATAGAGATTAGGACGGGCAGATAAAAGGTGCAACTGTAGAAAATTATATTGATCGACCAGCCAAAGATTGCTAGGGACGAAAGGGGGAAATGCGATGAAAAAACCTTACCATTAGACGATTTTATATGGAGTCATAGGCGGAGATCGGAGAGACTTGAATTATTAATTGAATTTATATTTTATTACAACTGGTAGTATTAATATTTTTTTGCGATTCATAATGACGTGATACCAAACATACATTATAAGAAATAAATATACACAAACACTGAATATTGAGAACAAAATAAATATATTTTTTAGGCAACAAGTAATATTCCTATGTACGCATTATGATTGAACAGCAAAACAAATTATGCATTCTTCTAAAATAGAATACAACAAGTCAAAAATATCTGACTGAATAGAAAAATATAGGAAAACAAAAAGTAATTTCTTGATGAAATAACCCATAAACAACACATAGAATTAGACTTTCTACTGAGATACTAAAAGCCACAAACCAATAGTATAATAAATGAATATCTAAAAATTCTAAAAGGTAGCCAATCTAGTATAGTTTCAATCCTGATTAGAGTCATGATCACTGTCTGAGGAACTGTCATTGCTATCACTTTCACCTCCTATGTTGATTATTATTTCTTCCTGTATTTCTTGAATGAGACTGTCTTTTTCCCAATATTCATCTTCAATTTTTATAACATGTCCAATAACCTTTTGCCAGTCACTGGCACTTACTGAAGCGATGGCCTTATTAGAAATTTCATCTAGTTTTTTTATAGTAAATTCGCCGCTTGTATTATGGCTTCTAATGAAAAATTTTACTTGTGCCCAAATCATCTCTATGGGATTAAACTGACACATATAGGGTGGCGTTCGAAGTGGGGTGTGTCCGAAACTTCTTATTAAATTATCTATCTTATAATTTTTCTCATCAGATGGTGGCCTATGTAGACAAGCTATTTCATAAAGCTCCATTTTTTTAGCATTAGGATCATGCTCTATACCTTTTTTGCTCAACCACGTGATGATGTCTCTTTTTAGAGAAGATCTAGTTGGAGGCTTGTCTTCCAAAGCTGAATGGTAAGGTGCATTATCCATTATTATAATACTATTAGGAGGAATGTTAGGAAATAGTTTTTCAGTAAGCCACTTCGTGAAATTTTCTTGGTTCATTTGACCGTGATAATCACCAGTGGCACAGCCAGCCTTGAAAATGAGACAGGCTCCAGGAACAAAACCATCTTGCGAACCCGCATGAACAATTATAAGTCGTCCTGGAAATGAATAAATAGCCTCATTTTAGTGTTATTTTAAGTTTGCCAACACCTTTTTGAATCACTATGTATAAAAAACATATTTTTGAGAAAAAAATACTTGCAAGGGATTATGTATTCAATTAGACAAATTAAATGAGCACTTATTAAGAATATTCCAAAATTGAGAAAAATGTATAATAAGCAAAATCGAGGTGAAAGAAACTTTATTACCTGTAGAACTTATATTGCTCAGGACACCCATAATTTCTTCGCTTTGCCAGCATTTCTTGAAAGTGAGGTCATTATCAACCCAAGTTTCGTCCAAATAAATAATATGCCTTCCTTCTTCCCGGAACTTTTTAATAGACCTAAGATACTTGTATCGCCAATGTAAAATACTGGGTCTTTCCATTAGTAATTTCCTTTTGTTGTGGCATTTACGCCAGTAAAATCCTTTTGCTTTTAAAAGCAGCCTCAACGATTCTTTACCAAATGGAAATTCCATTTCTTCCTTCAGTTTGATTAGAAGTTTACTACAAGTAGGTACCACTTTAAAATCACAGTAAAATTTTTCTATCATTCTCCGAATAATGGAAAAATCGACTCCATCAATTTTTTGGATCACAGAAGGGCGTGATCTCTTTTTTCCGGGAGAAGCTAAAGGCTGTGTGGAGGTTGCATTTTGCCTGTCTTTATCTTCTTTTCTAATTTTACTTATAGTTCGTTCACTAACACCCGTATAATATGCCGCCCTTGCATTTCTAGCTACCAGTGGATAAACGAAAGTATTGTTAGCCGCTTCTGCATCGCAAGCACGTATCACGTTTGCTATTATTTCCCTTGCCTGGCTGTGAATAACTTTCCCATGCTTGAATTCCATTATCACCACTAAACAGTAAATTATATTTTCAAAGTATTTGCCAACTGCCTACGCCTATGGGAGTAGGTTTATAAATGACCGTGCCATCGGCACGTTATTCTAGTTTCAGATAAGATAAGAGTTTTGGACCAATCAGCGACCGGATGTTTACCTGCGGCCTGGGTTTTCCAGCTACATTGCCAAATTCAGCGGAACAATTCTATATCTTAAATATGTTAATATGTATGGACCGCATTTTATGTAGAACATCTGACAACTTCGCAATTTTTTGTCCGCATTCTTTCGGCTTGCAATCTTTCGCTGGTCCAACATTACTTGTACTAAGAGGTAAAGAATTCAGGTTTGAATTGAGAATTCATGGTGACTTTGTCATCGAGACCTTAGTTTGACTGAAGTAAGCGTTCATAGTGTTTTAGTGGATATGTATAACGTTTGTAACTTATAATTTTTTTTGCTACTAGAAATTGGCATTATTTTCCTCTATATTATGTCCACATCTATATACAACGCGTCCCAACAAAAGTGGAAAGTAGTTTTATGATCAATCTATTCAAGATATCAAAAAACTGTCTTAGTGGTAACCTTGATATGTTACTGGTGCATATTTAAATGTTACTTCCATAACTTCGTGACATAGCAAACATGTAATTTTGTTTAAATAGAATAAATTATACTTTATCGTATATTTGGATCGAGCATCGAAAAAGAAGAAGTTTGATGTCATATAAAATATGCCAGCGATTGCAATTGTTTAGATATTTAGTGAAATGAAATGAAAAAATGCCCAGCTTTGACTACTCGCAGCACCGCCTTTCACAAAAATGTTATTATTATCGATTTCAAGCTGATCCGGAAAAACTGCTACAATTTCTTTCTATTTATACAGGGTATCACAAAACGCAAAATGTACCTTCTCTCAAAAATTTCAAATGGAACACACTGTATATTTCTACATTGTTAAATATTTTTTTGGTGAACTTCTTTTATATAACATTTTTGAGATTTTGCTATTAATTTAAGAAAAAGCAAATACATCTTGTATTTGTACATCAAATCAAATCTATCAAAACAAAAGTTTTTATTAACGCAACAAAAATAATATCAACCTAAGTCAAACAATCTTTAATGAATTTTTCGAATATATTATAAAGCACACAAGAAGGCCAGTTGGAGTTATCTTACATGTCTAAAAGGGTTCTATGTATTCGATTAAACGACTCACTTATACGATATTTCATGTCTTCGAGTGTTGTAGGTTTCTCCTGGTAAATCTCTCCTTTTACGGGGCCCCAGAAAAAGAAGTCGAGAATCCAAAACCATCAGGGCGCCACCGTCTAGAAACTCCCGAACGCTCGATGGTAATAGGGAGTTATTGAACGTCCAATAAAGTCAGGCACTAATAATTCCTGGCCGTACTCGACATCTTAGCAGGGGCAGTAAAACAAAAATAAGACTCGGAATTAATAAAATTAGGGTCTGCCACTATTACAGGACGCTTAAAATCGTGGCGCAGCCAAGGCCATTTTGTTTCTTCCTATGCGAATAGCCTCACTTTTTATAGTAGTTTTCGCCGTTTTCGCAGATAACAGAAATTATATACGGAAAGTAGTTTCCTTGCTATTTTCTCGCGCTATTATTTTGTACTGTTCGTTGTTTGTAAGTTTAATTGGTGAAAATCATAGACACTTGGGCCGTAACATTCAGATCAAAAAGGCTGACATTTACCTCCAACGAGTTGCAAAACGCAAAGAAGTACAAGAACAATAGCAGAACTTGGAAATTAATAAGGTTATTGGAATTAAATCAGTCTTGGTACACTTTTAAACAACATAAAAGTTTATTTTATCCCAATACTTCTAAGTGAGAAATAATGCACGGTAATGTACCTAATAACTCTTATTCTGAAACAATTTTAAGGTCAGTCTCTACTTGCCATTATTAGTGTAAGGTCGGCAGTAATAGTGGTTGGCAGTATTTCAATAACTCGCTAATGTGATGTTGTTGTGGTTCTGAGATCCGCTAGGCTTTATTAAACATCAGTTATACAGGGTGACTTTGAAGTTGAGTCATTAATTTTCAGATAATGATTGTAGAAGGAAGATAAACCAAAATATGTGTGTAAAAATAAAAAAAAAATAAAAAAAAAATGTTACCTTGTTTAATAAAGTATCCTCCCGACAAGTATTTCAGTGCGGACCTGTATTTGATCGTGCGGTCTTGGAGCAGCATGCCCTCACCTGTGAGGTCTTAAGTCACCTGATTCACGAGCCCTTTGCACTACATTAACAAAGGCACGAGGGGTTGGTTGCACTCGATTGGGAAACCGATTCGCATAAATCCGTGATGCATCCGGGAGCATTTTGTAAAGACTGCCCCCCCGTAAATAAGAATCATGTCCACAAGTTCAGCATTTTCGTAAACATGTGCCATTTTTGATTTCGTTTGAGCCACGCAACACACTACTATTCACTCAGGATTTATCGACTGACGAAAAACATCGTGATAAACGTTTCAAATTCTTTCGCTTTTTTGTTTCCGATGCGATGAACCGGTCAGGCGGATTATATCCGTTGTCGCCAAACACGAGCATATAATAGGCAGGGCGGTACTCAAACTTCCAAAGGGCTATAACTTTGTTACTTTAATTTTACCAGAAAAATGGTAAAGGAAAAAAACATTTCTTTTGATCAGATCTACTCACTGTTAAAATAAATGACTCAACTTCGAAGTATATCCATGGTACTGCCGAGTTAAACACAATAGGGATTCATGCTGCCTAAGTTGCTGAAACAACGTGGTTGCGAAAAAATACTGGACCTGTGATCAAACATCTGGGAACCATCAGAACTACTTGGAATGTATTACAAAAAACATTGTTTTCAAGAAGGATCTGATTTTAAGTCTAAATGTGAAATATACTTTTTTCTTGGAATTCTCGAAAACTGTTCGAAAAAAGTGATATGAACCTTATATCAGAAAAAATGTTCCCAAGAAAAGCTATTTAATGATGTAGGAGTATACGGGGTGTTCCATTTGAAATTTATGAGGAGAGGTACATTTTGCGCTTTAAGATACCTTATATACATAAATAGATATTTTAGCATCTCTCTCAGATCAGCTTAAAATCGATGATAATAAAATTTCTGTAAACTAAAATTTAAAAATTTATAGTCATTTCACTGAAACAAGACAGTTACGTCGTACTCAGTAAATTTGAATGCCTATACCTTAATGCAAAATAGATCCTATTGGTACGTATAGTTTGAATTTCCCGGGTACATTTATGTTGGTGTTTTCTGTGTTGTGACATTGTCGCAAACCTTGTCAGGTAATTACGCCAACGGATGTTGTTTATTTGTGGTTTGTTTTAGTTCTTCAAGCCTCAATATTTGCATTATTATTTAATAAAAACAGTTTTTTTCAAAACTTTGAGGTGTCCTTTTAAGCATTTTGCTAAAATGCCGAAACCTCTGGATCGACAAGCAAAAGAATTCGTCATTTCTTTGACGAAATATTTTGAGACCGAACGAGATCATGGAGCTCCATTATTGCCTTTACAGTCCGTAAGAGAGGTATACGGTAGTAAATAGAATTTATTTATTTATTAATCTACGCATTTTCTTAACAGCGTGTCGCTGATGCATTGAAAATAAGTTTGTCAGCGGTAAATAGTTTATCTTCTCAATGCAAAGCTGGTCCTAGAATCTAGTAGTTTTAATTAATGTGGCACTACATATGTTATATAATATCAAACTTCTTGTTTTCAGAAGCTCTATCCAAATATTCAATAAAATATAGGTTATTCTATTTAAAATATACATGCTTGATATGGCTCTGTATACAGGGTTATCCAAATTAAGTGTCCACCATTAGTAACTTTGTTATTAGTGAAAATACAAAGTTGTTTGAATTAGCAAACTAGTAGCATTTGTAACGCTGGTAAAAATGAGAAATAAAAAAAAACAATTGAGAGTCGTTATTTTGATTTTTTTCAGTAAAATAACATTTTTTTAAATGGAAACCCCTGTATATTATATTTTTTTCTGTTAAAGCATCAAATTTTAAACAAAAAAGTTCATAATGACTTTTCCGCTAAAGTCAAAAATAAAGTCAAAATAACGATAAATATTTTTAATTATTTGCAGTATTATAATATTAAGACGGCTATGAAAACAACATGGCGTTCGCGATTTGACAGCATTAAGATAAGCGACAAATTGTTAAACTGGACATACTCGCAACTAGAAGGCTTTGGAAAACAATGATAAAATCAAATAATGTCAAACATTAGTGTAAATACTTGTTTATAAGCTTTATTGTGTCATTAATTTAAAGAAAAATGTTCTCCCATGAAGAAAAGTGTGATATGTTAGAATGCTATTTAGTGTGCAGAAAATCCTCCTTGAGAGCAAGAGAATACTACAGTGAATTATATCCCGCTCGCATTCAACCGTATGAACGATATTTTCTGAGACTTTATCGAAAATTTAGGGGCAACGAAAATGTTTTTGCTAAAACAAGGGCAAAAAAAGAATTCATAATAAGCGAGGCCACGGAAATTGCAGTTATTGGATATTTTGAAGCTTATCGTGAGAATTCAATAGCAGATATTCTCAAGGACTCTAATTTCAGTTATGGTACTGTTCAAAGGATTTTAAAAAAATACAAATTTATTCCGTATAAGTACCGACCAGTTCAAACGCTTTTGGCAGGGGATCCAGAGAGAAGACTTGTTTTTTGCCATTGGTATCTTAGCTTCTGTCGCCAAAATGTAAATAACTTTCGTTACCTTTTATGGACAGATGAATCAAATTTTTCAAATTCTGGAATGTTTAATAGAAAAAACCACCATTATTGGTCAAGAGAAAATCTTTTGTTAGTACATCCAAGAGGCCCACAAGTCCGTTTCAGTTTCAACGTTTGGTGCGGTATAATTGGTTCAAAAATTGTTGGCCCGTTCTTTTATGAGGGAACCCTAACTGGTGAAAGATATGTGGAATTTATGTCAGAAATTCTGACTAATTTCTTAGACGAATTGGATCTTATAAGTAGACATCATCTGCATTTCCAGCAAGATGGCGCACCTGCCCACAACTCCAGAGGTAGGTACTTATCATTTTCTAAGTACTACTTTTAATGATCAGTGGATAGGAACAAATGGCCCAATACAGTGGCCTCCCAGATCACCAGATCTAAACCCACTTGATTACTTCTTGTGGGGTTACTTAAAGAACCAAATTTACAAGCGAAGGTACGATAACCTTGACGCGTTAAAGACTGCAGTTAGGGAAAAGATAACCCAGATAGATGGTAGGACCATACTTAAGACAGTTCGAGCAGTTGAAAAACGTGCCCAAAAATGTATTGAAGAACAAGGTGGTGTTTTCGAGCATCTTCTTTAAAAAAAATTGTTATTGTATTTTGTAAGATTATAAGTTGATGTTGAAAATAAAGTTTGTCGATACAATTTAATTGTTTCAGATTGGAGGTCATAACTTCAACAATTTGTAACCTAGGAGAAAAGTTATTGTAAGCTTTTTTGTTTAAAATTTGATGCTTTAACAGAAAAAAATATAATATACAGGGGTTTCCATTTAAAAAAACGTTATTTTACTGAAAAAAATCAAAATAACGACTCTCAATTGTTTTTTTTTTATTTCTCATTTTTACCAGCGTTAAAAATGCTACTAGTTTGCTAATTCAAACAACTTTGTATTTTCACTAATAACAAAGTTACTAATGGTGGACACTTAATTTGGATAACCCTGTATATTAAAATACTTTAAAAATATGCACTAGTAACATACCAAGCTTACTACGACAACAAATCGCTGATATATTTTCTAGTTTTCTCATAAAACCACTTTCTAATTTTCTTGGGACACCCTGTGTATTCTTTGAAACCTTCAAAGTTGAAGCGTAATCATTTGACCAACTGTATTCTTCTTTTTTTGTCGAGTCAAGCATAATCTGATGATAGTGTCGCGTAAGTAGTGCAGAGTCAACCTACTTGACGCCATTTTTTCGTATTGAAATATGTCCAGTCCAACTGAAAAATAAATTTAACGTACATTAACCTTTCACTAAATTAGGCATTCTAGTAACTTTGTTAAACAGTGTAAATCGTCTTCAGCTTGTGCCTGTATTTAACATAATAATGAACAATTCCTTTTGAATCTGATTTTCCAAGTAATGCACGCGGTAATGATTTCTTTACATCGCTATTGTTAGAACGTGAAGAAAGAAGAATGCCTTTTTATCATTCCATGTGGACGGACGGACTGCGGGCTTTTGTTAGAATGAGAAACAGTTATTAACGCAAACAGAAATGATTTATCGGAACCGATGGTCCATCAAGATGAAACATAATCTCAATCTATTAAATATTCGAACACCCCAAATATTCAGCAACCACAAATTATTTGACAAAAGTTTTTAACAAAAGTTTAAGGATATCAAAATAGTACATTTCATTCTTTGGTGAAAAAATGCGTCATTATTGGCCGAGCAATTTTATAGTGCATATCGCCCTGGGTATATATGCGATGACAATAACGGCCTTCTCCACGAAGGTATGCATAGAATTTTTTTGACTACTAGCTACGATGTACCACATTTAATTTTATTAGACTTTGAAACATCGCATATTTGAGAATTTTTTGACGTCCTGGTAACACTGTCCGAATAAAACACATGAAATGTCTGCATCACAGACCGGTGCGTAGGAGAGGGACACTGCTGTCGAATGGGATACAATCAACAACAATAATTTCAGTTGTAGTAAATAATTACACAAGCCGACCGTCTCCCAGAAAGCAGTGTATACTTTCCGAAGTTTTTTGATTCGCTGAATCCGAATCCCTAGTCCAAATATTTAAAGCTATGTAGCACGGTGAATTATTTTTTCTTCAAAAAACCATACACATTTCTCACATGTTTCCTTTTGCCTTAATGACGCGTACAATTTTCGTTTGCCTAGAATTTTATACTGAGTCAGTCTACTTCACTCTATTGTTTTTCTGGATATAACATGAAAACGCCAAATATTTTTATGCTAAAACCAGTACGGGGCAGGTAGCTCTCCAGCAGCAGGTTGAATGATCTTCGTTCGAAATCAAAGAAGTCATCCTGATAATTTATCCAAACGTATCACCAACTAGTGTGTCATTTTCGTTGCCCACTCCTACTGCTGGGAAAAATTATATATGCAAAATTATGTTTTTTTGATGTTATATGACATGTACATCACAAAAACCATGTCACTTACTTCCGTCTGTCTGTGTGTCTGACGGTTTATTCGCTAATCATTGGCCAGTCTTATGACTAGGAAAATACCGGTCGGATTTTGATGAACCTTCCACGCAAGGTTACTGCTAGCCAAGGACAGAAGGGTTTTGTAGTTTCATGACATCAAAAAAGCAATTTATCCTTAAACTTAAGCATGACCTAAATTATGACCCCAGAAAGTCATTTGGAGGACAAGTTTGTAGAATCAAACGACAACTAGAAATCCTGACAGGAAACTCGTGTAGAGATCGAGATTTGACATTATACTGCATTTTCTTACAGGTCCAACAGTACAACCTACTGTAACTTATGAACAGTTCGCGAACACCTCAAGAATTTGATAACCATGCGTTGTTTTGGAAGAGCGTTCTGATGATGTTCTAGTAAAAATAATTGCAATTAAGATAAACACTGCTACATTCGACTGGCTCAAAAACTAAATTCTTTGTTAACCTAAGAGACATTACAGTACACCGGGTGATATTTAATTTATTTGTATAGTTTACTACAACGCAGGCCAACACATCACGTCTATTTTTTGTTCTTCACTGACGATAAAGTTATTTACATTTTAACTTCTGGTTCGTTGCACATTTTGTATTTCGAAAGCAACACCTTCAATTGTTTGCTACGGATAACTAGAATAATAGGTATACCGAATGCAGATAGGTGTCATTTGTTGTTAGGTATCGGTCAAACCGGAAGTACGTCAAAGCAAGTGAATATTTCAAAAAATTTAAATTCATCTGTAATACGCAACCCCCTAATTTCGTTTTTATATATTCTATAATAAAAAAGTTATCGAGGTGAGCCACCTTGGAGAATCACCTGGTATATAGGATTCGTCGGAATTAAAATAAAGTTGCCATTGAATCGGCTGATAAAAATATGTTTACGTTAAAATCTCAGCATACCAATATAAGGACGATATTTCATCTGGTTTATAGCGGTTGGCACCAATAAAAATCTTAGACAGGAAATAACAGTCTACATTGTTCTCTTCTGGCATTGCATTCTCGCTCTGAATCTTCCTATATGAAAAATTAATCATTCTGTAAATATGCTAAAACATTTACTGTTACCGGTAAGATTATGGTTGAGGTAATCACTGAAATATTTGACGCTCTGTTTAAGAACATATAATTTAGGCCTTAGGTATTTACTCATATATACAAATAATCATTCAAGTATATAAGTTAACCACCAATTTTGATGACATCATGTATTTGAAAATCGTCTCTTCAAACCTTTTAGATTACGAGTATATTAGCTAAAATTCAGTTTATATATTTATAGATAAATTTTTAGCCCGAATTTCTTATAAATGTCATTAATATGGGACAGTGGCAGTATTGGGTACAGAACTGTTCCTTATGAGCCACTAATTAATTTTAGCCAATGAATTTTACGATATAAATGAAATATCGAAAGGTGTGTGAATATATATTGCTTGCCAAATGATTTCACAAAGTTTATTGTATAAAGATATATCAAGCAAGTGTTAATAGACAGTGTCCTTGTCTCTGTCTACAGCAAATTCTATAAATAGGTGGGTATATCAAAGAAGAAGAGAAGATGATATTTTGACCGTTAAATGTGGGCGCGGAGAAGTAGCATTTTGCGCGTTTTGTCAGCTGACTTCAATCGAAAGGAATGCGCTTCAGGCTATCCTGTTACTTTTGCTTGTAACCGACTATGTTTCCGCTTAGCCGGATATTTGTTGGATTTATTTTGAAATTAAAATTATGCTCCTATACTTAGTGTCTGTCTAAGAGGATTCGAATGTCTGGGAACCCAGTTGAAAACACTCGTGCTTCGGAGACATTTAAGGAAAAATCATGTATCTGAACTAGTAGTGATCTCTCAAAATACTGTGAAACTTACTAATAGCGCTTTTATGCAAGTCACTCGTCAATCCAATATTTCGTAGATTTTTACTTCCCACTCTTACTCCTGAGGGATTGTTGTAATCGCGAAAAAAAAGGAAGGATGAAAGTTTCATACAAGTTACCCCTATGCCAAGGACGTAAAAGCTTTGTAGTGTTTGAAAATCGGTCTGCTTGCGGAGGATAAAAAGGCCATAACGAAAAAAAAAAATGGTTGCAACTTCGTTTTTTGAAGTTTGAAACAATTCTGAGGGGAAACATTTTTGAGGGGTAAAAAATTGGAGGATGCGGGAGGGTTATCCTAATGTTTTTGATCTTAGTTATACGTTTCCACTCTCGGTAGTTTGGAATAATTGAGTGAGCATGTTCGACTGACTTGATCCGTTTATTTTTTCTGTTATGAATGATTGTAACTAATTTTTTTCGCAGAGTGTCTAAGCTGTGCTGAACATGATCCTTTGTGAAATGATGACGGCGTTGCGTGGGAAGTGAGCAGAGTCAACCTACTCGACGCCATTTCTCTAAGTGAAAACAATATTTGGAAGATGAGGCAATATTGTCTCAAAGCACGAAGAGTGTGAGGGGGCTGTTATTTTGCACGCCTCATAAATATTGATGTTAGGGCTGCTTATGAGGGCCGACACCCGTAAAACTTCAAAAATGGTCATAAATCTATCGTTCCTATTCCTAGAGTTCCGTTGGTGGCTACTTGTAAGATGTGTTTGGTGTTTACCTACCGACCGAAATCGGGACGACAGATGTTGCCAATGTGCTGCTTTATGGTTTGGGCTTTTAAACGACATTCAATTAGAATTAGATACACCAGCATTTGCTCCGCTTTGTTGACTAAATACGTGGGAGGTACGGATACAGTGGAGTTCAGTATGAAGTGAAATTCAAAATATACTATATAATGATTATTATGGATGACTTCACTCGAAGAGCTAACCACTGACTGACGCATTATCTTTGGATCGACTTGGATCTTCTCAGATTTGTTTTGATTTCCTCAATTCTCCTAGAATCCCCACCGACTATTTACAAAAAAGCCATTAAGTGGTGCTAATTAATTAGCAAAATAGATCGATTGCGCCTCTCTTGTTTTTTAGATAAAAATTCCTATTTATTCAAATATCCTATTTGTGTGACACAAAACTCAAAATTTCAAGGGCTAGCAACTTGGGTTCATCAGCATTTTATGATGCTTTAAATTGAACTAAGGATGCTTCGGGAAGACAAAATTCCACGGTCGAATTGTTGTTGTTTTGTCATGTTTAAATGCTTTCTCAGTTATACTCTGAATTTATTAGAATTTCGCAGAAAACAACAATACATAATATAAATACAAGGAAAAACAAAAAAAGCGAAACAAACTCGAGTCCGATCCTGGATTGTTAAGACGTCCGTCTAGTTTTACGTTACTCGAAGGTAACTTAGTTTTCGTGCAAAATTTCAACAAAATTGATTCAATAGTGAGATATGTGATATTAAAGACTTGGCATATTTATATAAATCATCCTACCTGTATGTACCTCTAAACAATCAATTTGGTATTTTTTTATGTTCAGATATGGACACGTCCCGGTCCATGCTACCCACCGTTTCACTATGTCCATTTGGGTATGGAACACCCTGTATAGTATTGAGTATACAGGAAAAAACATCGTGGAAAGGTGTGACCTTTTGAAATGACCGACCCAATTGTTATACAATATTTACAGTTTAAATATCGCTATTTTAGGAGTTACCAAGTATTTACTTTTAAAAGCCAGAGAAAGCTTCTTTAATCTTCATGTCTGAATCTGGTGATTCTTTTATTAAGTTGCCATGAACTGCAAAGCGGCAAACATCAAAAATCTTTACACCCCTATCGAATTTCAATGGGACACAAAAGCGACCCGCAACGTTTGAATGAATATATCTGTGTAGGCAACACAGGTAAATAAAAAGTTGACCTCTGTCACAGGTGGTGGTCACTATTCAAACACCATTCAATCATTCTTGGAGGCAAGAGAAACCAGTATTTTCGGATATAGTTATTTTCTAGGTTGCCGCTGGGTGTGAGTGACTCATGATGGGATGATGGGAACTATTGGTTCCACTTGCCAACACTAGAATAATAAAATTGTCATGGAGAGTTATGTTATTTGCTTTATTTTTGTAAATGTCATACAGCATGTCCTTTATACAGCGTATACGATGCTGCTGGATTTATTGTAAAATATCGGACTTAGAGAACATATTCCTGACTTCATGAAAAATGGCGTCAAATAGGTTGACTCTGCACTTCCCACGCAACGCACTTATTAGTACATAAAGGCAGCACAAACTAGACCCTCTGAGAAAAAAGTAAGTCAAACAGGTCCATACAATTAGCCCTTATACATCCTTTTTCCTTCTTGGCATAGTAGTAACATTGTGTAAAGCTTTCATCGAAATGCCAGTGGTACTTCTCAAGTTTAGGCGGAAAAAGATATGCAGACAGACCGAGAGACAGTCAGACCGACAGCAATGACATGGTTTTTCGTGATGTATGCACATGTCATATAACATCCCAACGACGTAGTAACTAATTTTCGAAAATTTCATATAATATTTTCCCGCCAGTAGGCGCGGTAAGTAAAAATTATCTGACTGATTGATATCAATCAGAGAATAGAAAATAGGGTCAGCAATTTGAAACAAAATTAATGTGGAATAAGTCATAGATCCGATACGTTTCAATATACACCTAGCAGATTTATACCAGCAGACCACCACCGGGTAAATCATAAGTTGTGTCGATGATACAGCCATAATCTATAACTAGGATATATCGGAAAATCTGAAAACGACAGCAGAAAATAATCTCAAAAAACACAAAAAATCGTAAAAACCGAGTTTATACCGATTTTTGCAATTTTAGACATTGACATAGTATGATATCAATTTCACTAGCTCAAAAACTCAATCCACACACACGTGTATAGTACGTCTTTAGCCAAGCATTCCTTTACTGGCCAAAAACCAAAGAAAACCAGCGAAAATACTGTTTTTTTTACAATCTTGGAACCTGAAATAATGTATAAAAACACATATGCATATTGAGTTTTTGAGTTGGCCAAGATATAGGGTAAGTCCGGGAGAGATCGACCACATTTTGGAAAAAATATTGTAAATATTTTGGTTTCTGAGGTACATGTTTTTTTAACTATTGAAGCATTACCTAAAGGGTTAGGATAATAAATAAATCACAATTTAAGATATAATACAAACATAAATGTTTATTTTGAACTAAAAGTTTAAACATTGTAACTGGTCGATCTCACCCGGATGTCCGGGTTAGACCGACCACCAACTACGGGTGAGATCGACTTCGAAAGATAAGAAAACATAAAATAATAAAACATGTTTGGACAGTATAATAATAAGGGTAGAATTAAATCGTATAAATACATTTAATTTTTTCGACTACTCTTGTTCAATTTCCCGCATATATCGCAAATATTCTCGAATTTTGAGCATCCATTATGCACCCAACGACTACAGTTCACACATTTGAGCCATTCGTCATTCTTAGTGGTTTTAAAATAATTTTTCCTACATCCTACGCATTCGTTTTCGTCTCATTCATCTGCTGATGTATCACTTTCCTGCAATACTGGACTTTCGCTCTCCGAATCTGAATATTCTAATAGTTTTTTCTGTTTAACTACATTTTTTTCTCTGAATTGGACATTTGTTTTTTCTTTGTATTCTTTTTATCTTTCTGAAACTCAATGCGTTGTGAACTGTTTAAAATAGTTGCAAACTGCCTACCTCGTGTTTTAACTGCTGTTTTTGCGCTAGTTTTTGGAATTGGCGAAATCACGTTCTCCAACAATTTTGCTGGTGTAGAGTTGAGTGTGGGGTAAATCTCAACTATTGCACTGTCAGGATCGTGCGAACCACCAGGCAGAGATTCGGGTATTAGTGCTCTGAGCGGTAGGGGACCGGGGCGGAGTCGAAGTAGAGGATGGATTTTTAGCGTTACTATTTGAACCAGACCTGGTCTCTGCATCTTGGTCCATTTGAATATTAATATAAGCGTAATTTGGAATAACTTCTGGGTTAAAGGCTGCAATGCCTGTAGCTCTAAAACCAGACATCCCATTTTCCACAGTCGCTGATTTGCCTCAGGCTTGTCCCAAAAGATTTCCAAAAAGTATCCTTGTTATTTTCCTACTTGGATTTGCTTTTAAAAAATTGTTACAGGCCGAGTAGTAATGGTTTTTCAGAGATTTAAAAAAGGACCTATCCAACGGTTGTAGATAATGAGTCGTGTGACTCGGTAAACAAAGTAGCATTATGTCATTAGCTTCACAAAATTCCAGTATTTTCACATAATTGGTATGAAAAGTATGGCCACACTTTTCCAGCTGGTTTTCTTGGCAAAAAATGAAACTCCAACAAATCCTTGAAAATGGAAGCGTTCATATACGCCGATTTCTCCGACATAGAAATTTGGTAGCCAGGTGGCATTCCTTCTAAAAACTCCTCGTTTCTATTTTTACCTTTAAATATCGAGTAAGGTGGGAGAAACATTCCCTCTGCATGGCAGCTCACTATAACCGAAATTGTTTTACCCTTCTCACTTGATGTTAACGAAGAAACACTTTTTGAACCTGTGTTGTTTTATTACGTCTTCCTTCTTAATCCTATCTTTTAGCGTTGTTTTGGGTATTCCAAATTGTCTGGCGGCTTCATTTACACCCACTTACTATAGCTCTCTCCCCATTTTTCGATTCGTAAGTCGTGGGCATTTTTGTTAATCTGTAACAATATTATATTACAATAAATTTATTTTATTAAATTGAGCTTTATTATATCACCAATTTCCTTCAGACCGCAGAATATTTCATTATTACTATTATTATTTCCATGGTCGGTCTCTCCCGGATTGATGTGGTCGTACTCTACCAATGTTACGGGAGAGACCGACCGCCTTGCTAACCGAAGGAAAAATGAGAAATGCCTACATTTTTGGGGTTATGTCATAGTTTCATGCATATTTTATCATCCAGTATTGAAACAATTTAAATAAACTTACCTGTCTTTAAAATATCGCGAACACAGTAAATCAGTCAACAAAATTTCAAGTTTGCACAAACCTTTGAAATTAATTTGTAAATTTATATTACTGTTACGGGCCGTGTTTACGTGTTCGATTTAACAAAGTCAACTAATCTCATCATACATGTGAGTCACGGATTCATCTATTGCTTTGTGGTTAAGTTATCGGTAGTGGTCGTTCTCTCCCGGTGGTCGATCTCTACCGGAATTACCCTAATACCTAAAAATTCAAAAATCCAGAAAATACGGTGGAAATGCGGTTTATCTGCATTTTGGCGAATTTCTGGGCAGCATTTTTATAACAGAACTGACACTAACTTAAACAATAGATTCATACACAGTCGTTGTGTTAGCCAAGTATTTCTTTCCTGGCCTAAGCGTTAAACATTGGAGAAAATCAGCATAAATGCTGCTTGTCCTAGGTCTGCAATTTTCCGGGAAACAAATCACAATTTTAATGTTGAATCGAATGCACTAATGCACTAAAATACATATGTGCATTGAGGTTCTGAGTTAGCCAAGATACCCCTCTACAATCACTAAAATTGGAAAAATCTGTAAAAAATGCATGATTCTGTTAGTGGATCTGAAAAAAAAAACGCAAGAAGTAGTGGACAGTGGACTTTTAGGTTTGTGAAATTCTCAGTACTTAACCAAAAATACGGAAAAGTTTGTTTCTCGAACTTATAGGCTTAACAAATCTATAAAAAATCACGGTTAAATAGGAGAGAACAATGCAGAATCGGTAATTTTTTACAAAAATTTTTAAGCAAAATTGCGCCTGTAAAATATTATGTTCGAAAAAAAACACGTTTTTGAGGTTAGGGCGACCTAGCGATCTGAAAATCTGTCTAAGGTGATTTGACCCAACAGAGCTTAATTTGGATCTATCCAGATTTGGATATCTACATTTGGGAGCAATTTTAATTTGTAGTTTCGCCTACACCCTTTAGGAAAAAGTTGATATATTTATTTTTGAATCGAACGGCCACAACCAGTATTTACCAACAAAACGCGACAGAACAGTATTCTAAATTCCTTATTAAATGATTAATGAGAGCCTCTTTTCAATATCTTTTTCACGTTTTAGCGCACATTAGTTTTGATACTCAAAACTCTCCTTGTTTCTGGTCAATAACCTACAAATGACTTTATCGGCATAGGCTAAAAACGTTTCATTGTTCAAGTGGCAATTCCTTCACAACAGTCTTAAAAATATTGATTTTTCTCTTTCGAATGTTTGTTCCATAAGGCTGCAGCATTTCAAGCCTGCAGTGCTAAACTGCCAGACTTCTTAGTCTCAATCTGAATGTGCAAGATTCTACCAGAAGGTTTGAGTGTTTACTTTTCTTTACTGTCAATTTGTAAACTACATCCTCTGCTCTGAAAATAGTAAAATATCTCGAATGAATAACAACATACACAACAAAGTTTCATCGTCGATGGCCCAATTTGCGTATATCTGTGGGCGCAAGATAATCCTCTGCAGATCCCACGCGAAATCTGAGATATGCAGATCTCGATGCAAGCAGATCAATAAATCGTACCGCAGGTTGCGGACGGTATGACTGCGACAGGTACGAACCTGTTGAAGCTGAACCTTGTATGCGAGCAAATATTTCGTATGGTTGCCACATCTTCAGCGGAATCGGGAGAAATGCGTCATCAAGCAAGGTAGACATAGACCAAAATTATATCGATCACAATTATCGATTTCATGGGTAAATGGGGTGCTCAGATATCGAATATGATTCCAGTTTTTAGTTGACGTCAACGAAAAACATTGGGACCAAATTTTGAATTTGCAACTTTTTTCACACCGGACCACTCGCATAGGGAAGAGCCTAAATACCGGTGGTGCACCGCGGCTGCTATACGGAACTTATCCGATTTTTGAACTGCACAAGGTTAGTAGTACTGGGAAATGACAGATTGTTCCACAATCTCCATACCGTAGGAACGACGGAACGGTCGTGCCGGCCAGTTCTGGATGTAAGTACGTACGCGAGTTTGATACGGTTAGGGTGACAAGTCGAAGTCAGACGGGTCTGTTTGGCAGGCTTATCGCGCGGCGGCATCCTGGGGGAGAGCTCTGAGGTGCATGCACACTGGTAGGAGAGAGACAGATTGCCGACGGCCCGTCGCCGTCGGTGCGAAAGGGTTCCGAGGCTGTCCGTTATGGAACAGACATTGATCATTCTATCAGCCCTCCTCTGGGCAGCATCAAGCATAGCTAATATTCGAGGCGGCAGCACCTTTAACATATGAGCAGTACTCAAGACTAGGTCTTATTTGTGCCTTCTATAGAGTGAAGAGGTTGTGTGGAGAAAAGTACTTCCTAGCCCTAGATAAATAGCCTAGCTTTTTTCTAGCACCTGCTGCGATTAACGAGATCTGCTCGTGACAGTTCAAGGCCAAGGTGATCTAAGCCCCGACCAACCGGAACGGCTCTTTGCTAGAACTCTGCCATCCATCGAAACCTAATTAGCGCTAGTGTGCTTCTTGTTACTTAACGTATATTACTGTGTTTTAGAAGGATTAAGCTGTACTAGAATATTACGTCCCCAAACAGTCATAACCTCCAGATCACTCGTCAGAGAGCTATTAGAGTGCAAAGGCATATTATCAAAGGAAATTCTAACCATCTTAGCGTACCTTTAGTATTGACCAAAATCCGGGTAAAACATGGGCATTTTTACTAAGATCGATGGCAAGTCCCAAAAGATCGAGTTTCCTGCTCAAAATAGGGCTTCGCCACATGTATTTTTTAGCCATATTAGAAATCAAGGCCCAAAATTACCTGAGTGTGCCGAGTTTCATTCACTTGCAGGGAAGGAAGATGAAAATAGAAATTTTGCTAAGAATTTATGACCATCCGGGCGCTAAATAAAACCGCATATACTTAAATTACCACCACTGTAGTAGCTAAAACGTTAGTGAACAAGCAATTTGAACAAATGTGGTTTTATTTAGCGTCCAGACAATAACGAATTCCTATCATCATTCAAACCAGAGGATATGTTTCAGGTGTTACGATCAAGGGCGGATTCAGGAATTCGTCTAGGGGGGGGGAGCGCAAACGATATTTGGGGCTGGTAATTTTTCAACTTCAGTTGAACTTCTATAATTTATCCTATTATTGCACCTTAAATCCATTGTGTTCTATCGGGCGAATGCCGGCTTGAAAAAAAAACATGGAAAATGCTCAGTAATCCTCAGAAATGCCATATTTTATCATATGAGAACAAAAGAAGTACGTGTCGTTTATGATTAACTAGTGTAATAATGTCTATTAAAGATTAAAACATAAAAAACTTCATTGCTCTGTTAACTGAAAAAAACATGCTGAGGGACCCTGAGACATATCCCAGTCCATTCCACACAAAACAATGTCTTTGACGGCGAAATCGAACATAAGACCGAAAAATTCACATTATCTTATGGACGCTAGACGAGACAAAGAAGGATGTCTATAGAGCATCTATAGATCGTGTCTTGAGATCGTCTCCAGACTGCTAATAGACAAATTGCGCAACGGGGTCTACTAGTGTGTACTAAGCTTAAGGATAAAGACTCTGAACTATCCATTAAACAAATCAAGTAATTGGTGCAAATACTGACACAATCAAGCACTTTTAGAGTATCAGGTGATAAAAATATGAATAGGTATAGTCAGATATTTATGAAATTCAATATAGATGTTACAGTTTTCTTCTGACTTTCGTTGTCGAACTTAGATTTACGGCATAGTTGTTGTTTCCTCGGTTTTCGAATCGGTGTTTATCGCATGTAAATATGTTGGAAATCTTTGGAAAAAACTATATCTGTTAGATCGTAATTATTTTGATAATACTGTACATATTCAAGTGTAGTGCAGAAGCTCTGTGACTTAAACGAATTCAATATAGCAACATAAATAGAAACGAACGATCGACGCATTTTCTGGACAGGCCAAATCTCATAAATTTCAAATTTAGGCTTTCGTCTAACATCTACTCTAATCATATTAGCAAATTTCCCCGAAATAATTGTAAAGTCCGGTTTTATTTATGCAAGTTGTTCAAGGAGGTATTTTAAACATGGACGCATAAAATGGGTACACCAATTTTTGTGGGAAAACTTTTTATTTGAGAACAAAGATGAGAAAACGTGTTTTTTTTTATTCAATCGAAAGTGTTGACAGGAACGAAAAGACTTGCCATATAATATTTTTAGGTATTTATGATACCTACAACGATAATTTCATGCAACTAGTTGAAATTCTTCAAATCCGTAGGATTCATACTTCATACAGAATTTCTAATTGTTCATCACAAAACACCCATTTTCCGGCCATCACTACTAGTTTATTGAGCAATATGCAGGGTAAGTTCAAAGAACATTTAATAGCAAAATAAAAATAGCCTTCGCAAACCAGGGGTATTTTTATCTAATATGATTAGACTAATAGTGCTTCGGTGCAACACCAACCCCGAACAAAATCAGTCAAGCTTTACATAGGTACTTTTCAAATTACTATTGAGCAACACAGAACATAAATCACTTTTCAAGTACAATCTGTATAGCTAATATCTTGCTCAGACTTAGATTTGTCACAAGTCATAGTGGAATATACGTATAAATCGTAACAATCGTGCTGTAATCGTAAGAATTGTCCGGTAATCTTAAGTGATGCAGAAGAAAAATCGCAATGTTCAGTTCCTATAGCTATAACTTATAGTAAATATGCCTCTGTCGCCATGATGAGTCAGAAAGCAACACAATAGTGTTAGATTACAAAAGCAAGTGTCAGACGTCCCCGCGCCCCCCGCGCCTCCCTCTAAATCCGCCACAGTTTTGCTGAGATCAGTGGGAATTCCTAAAATAATTATTCACATTTCCACATTTCACAATTTAGAATTTTCTGATCCCAGCTGAACTCAGGGTCCCAAATTGCCCCAGTGTGCAAAGTTTCCATCACTTTTAAGCAATGAGAACATAAATAGAAATTTTGCGTTGATAAACTTTAAAGTTTCTGAACAATATTCTTGCGTGTCTGTCATTCTGTTCTTGGATAAATCGAGTAGATCACGAATATGATGTCAGTTTTTTGCTGAGATCAACGAAACACCAAAAAAGTTCAGTTTTGATACTCCAAATAGGGCTTCGAAACACTAGCATTTTTTAAACATGGTGCTTTCGGCCGTCCGATTGAAGACAGCCACCATATACAGCTGTTTCGTACTTTTTAGCAGCTCACCAGCAGGGTCTAGGCTTGGGTCTCTCGGACACCCAACCAAAGTGTAGCAACTATACACTATAATTGGTGTGAGATCTATCGAAACAAGACGGCTCAAAGTGCTTTCTACTACCAGAATCGACTACATACAACAGATATCGGTTGGAACTGTAACGATCTCTGTTCGTGTTTAATAGGCTAGACCGCTGTAGGCTAACGATTCTGGCGGCATAGCAGAGGCGGTCTACTCCCAGTGATCAACAACTAAGCATGCTGCTTCAGTCCGCCCGACCAAAGACAGCCGACCATGGATAGTTGTTTTGTGCTTTTTGGTAGTTCATCAGCTGGGTCTAGGCTTTCTCTCAGGTGAACATGGGAATTATCATCTATCCGAGGTATAAGATCTGTCGAAATAAGCCCTATCACTAGAATCGACCACTGCGACAGTGAATAGCAGCTATTGGTTGGAAGTTCGAGTTTTATAGTCCAGGTTGGCTGTCTGTGGTATTTTTAGTTGTTCAATGGCGAGTAGACCATATCGTTTATACCACCAGAATCGTCAGCCTCTAGCGGTCACAGTCGTGACTGGGCTACCAAACGCGAACTGAGGTCTTTACAGTTACAACCGATAGCTGATATCCACTCTCGCACCGGACTAAATTTTTTGATAGCCATATTCGAACGCATCTCAGTGTTCCGAGTTTTGTTCGATTATAGGTGAACTAGAATGAACATAAATACTTGCATTGTGAAGCTTTATATTTATGTATTCTTGGGCACGTAATATATAATAATAACACTAAGATTATCTACAAGATAGGCAACGTCGCTTGAGACCAACTAAACAAAGATAAACGGAACGTAGCAGTGAACGATAAAATGTTATTATGGAGATTCTTTGGCGACCACGTCACACTTCTCGATGCCACGGTACCGCCCGTCTTGTCGCCGACTACAGCTCCTTTGTGTCCACTGTGCCACCGATCCTATTAATAAACGGTTCCGTGAAGGTACCATTTACCTTTGTTTAGTATGTATGGACGATACTTGTAGATGAATAGAACGAAGTTTCGTGGGCATGTTTTGGCCTGTTTTATTCGATACTAAAAACGTGTCTTAACCTGATTGTAACGCTTGTAGTTACCATAGCTAACAAATCATGGTATAAAAATGGAAAAAGTAGTGTTAAAGTGCATCTACTTTTTCTCTCATCATAGTACAAAGATACCCAATGTTAAAAAAATGAAAATGTATAATATAAATTTACTGAGACTCTTTGTTCTGGTACCGCTATTTCGACCCTTGTCTTTAAAACTTCGTAATACAGAATATATCTATCGAATGGACTTTATTCATTACTGGCCTAAGCCCGCAGCTCCGCTCTCGTGAAAGTAGTGTGAAGTATACTGCTGTACTCAGGTAAAAGGCAGTAAAGTTCAGTTACTGACCGTTTAAATGTTGACACCAATATTTTATTTTTACAAAATATGTAATTTATCACGTTATTCAGCAAAAATAGTTGTTTTCCACTGTGATAGATATTTTATTTTAATTGTATTTCTTAAGAATAAAAGCAGTAACTCAATTTATCAAAGCAAAAAAGCAATAGTTTTCAAACTATATACTGCTCTTATTCTCTGTTTGATACAAGTACTCCATTTTTACCCTTTATAACCTATTACGATGTTTATTTATTTTATTTGTGAATGAGTGTTTATCGTTATAAACTGCTCCCAAAAAATCATTTTGAAAAATATTCTTTGATCAACATTATTTTTGGTGACTGTAATAATTATTAAATTGAATTATTCGATGTTGAAAGTATTTACTTTTTTCCGTGAATTTCAACATGAATAAATTGTATTGAAATAAAAAAGAAATTCTGCATTACTGCGTTTTCCTTCCAAAAAATACTGTAGATCATAAAAACTTTGAAAACATTCAGTATATTCGTTTTTGCAGAGTATAAAAGCTAAAAATCACATGTTACTTCTCTGATTCACGACAATTAAAGACCGAATGTCATTTGTTAGGCATCGAATTTATTGTCATTCGATATCACATGTAACTCTTTCTATACAGACGTGCAACTTTGCAATAATAGTTCACTTTTCTTTTACTAGTTATTTAGTTCGAAATAGTATAGAATTTTGAACTCAATTTTCTCATACCTCGATTTTTACACTTGAATGCCTTTTACCAAAGTACGGCAGTATAGGTCGCTCGTTTTACATTAGTGTGGAGGAGATTAGATTTCGGAGAAAGTAATGCAATATTCAGAGTGATGCAATAGTTACTGTGACAATGGACATTTTTTCATTCAGCAATGAATTAATATCAAATCTGTAATCATAATAACTAATAATACGTGAAGTATATCTCAGTCTGTGTGGCATATCAACATATAATAACCCAGTAACTATTTATTCACCCTATTATACTCGAAGTAAAACAAAACATCAAACAAATCTAAATCAAAACGATCACGCTACGAAAACTAATGTTGAAATTCAATAAATGCAGATTTACTCATTTCGGCCGCACCAGCGACTGAGCGCTTCCGCGTCAGGCACCTCATGTCAAATTCCATTCAGCTGTTTGAGCTCTAGCCCGTGAAATACATATTCTAAAGTTATTCCCCGGGATAAAGGATAGTCTATGTACTATTCCAGACTACGATCTGTCTCTGTACTAGATCCGTTCAGCCAGCGATTATTATAACATTATACTCTCTTTCTATTTACCTCTGCCTTTCCGAGCGATCCGTATGACCGTTGATCTTGGTTAAAGCCTTGTACTCGTACATCTGTAAGTCTGTAGGGGTACCTTTTGAATGAGATTATGCAAAAAACCTGATTAAAGTATTATTCGAGCGAATAAGGATATACTTCCTGAATTTATTTTGAAACTTGCAGTTTCGATTTGATCTGAAATTAAGTACTTATGCAATTTAGGTTAGTCTACACTTACAGGTCCAATCTTATTTTAGAACTTGCTCTACTGTGTAACCTACTGTACAGGCAACAGGGGTTTGCTGTAATATTCTATTCAATTAGTTTATATTTTAAAGTTATTGATGTTTTCATCAAAAATGAAGTTTATAAAAGTTATATGATACTTGGCGCCCCAAAGACGCATCCAACTAAGTTAGGATGACATGTTTTATGATAAACAGATTCTCGGTTAGCATACCGAATGCACACCCAGGCAATTACGGAAAGAGGAAATAGATTATTGACTTATCAGTGATGCGGGCATGTACTTCGTCGATCATTGGATTAAAAAAGGTCGCACGTCGCGCCAGTTCTAGTTTATGTAACCAAAGGGGTGCCTGAGGCTTAGAGTGCAATGAAATTTTATTAGCAACAGCTGCAAATTGTTATTTCGTAACAGTATTTATTTATATTAGAGAAGCTGCGAGGGCGAGGGCAGAACCTAAACACCAACATATCGCCACTTCTACTGGATGTTCCCCACTTAAATGCACATAGCGAGATGATAGATAATATGGACCTTTTCATATCTGAAAATTAAAATGTTCTACGTTCAGATGTGTATGGATATACGATCCTGGAAATAAGGAAGATCATAACAAATCAGTAAAACAAAAGCACTAAAAAATCTCTATTATCACGAACTACCCGACGATGTCAGTGATTTTAAACATTAACATCAAAAATAAGTTCCTAAAATCTTAAATTCTTATAACCGCCTCAAACCAGTCCTTTTAGATATATGATGGGGTATAGGGAATACATAAAATGATTCGTAGAAAGCTTACGCAAAAATAAATGCTGTAGATGTTTCATATAACAATTCCTTATGTAACTATGCCTGATAAAGATTCATTCTAATCCAACCACAAGACTAAGACGATATAATCGCAGTTCTTCAAATATCCAGGTAACTTGTAGCCGTTATAACCGCAGCAATAATGACTTTCATAGTAAAAGTCGTATTTTATTTAACGGAGATGGCCTTGTCAAGGTAGCATTTTGATAGAATTTCATTTCGTTCAGGTGAAAACCACAAAAACTGGATTATTTACTATCCTGAATAGCAAGAAGATAGGAGCAGCGATATTATAACTCAGGGCTGTCCAACATACGGCCCGCGGGCCGCATGCGGCCCGCTTCTCGGGTCATGTATACATCACATGTATAAATTACTCTCAAATACCGAATGTGCACAATTCTTACAAACTCAGTAATAATGTTGTATAGAAAGATTTTATAATGCGGCCCTCCAAACCGCATTTTTTTTTAAGTGGCCCTTGGGCCACATTAAGTTGGACAGCCCTGTTATAAATGATGGTATATGAAAGCAAGTAGCATATTTCGAGATAACACTGGAATAAAGGATTCTAGAAACAGATAAACTGAATTTAATCGCAAACGGTATGTACTAAGAATATTACAGCAGAGTAAGTTTATAGATAGATAGCTATTTTATTTGTCCACTTATAGGGGATTAGTCAAAGAGGCAAACTATCCAGTAATTAACTCAGTATACGTTTCCTGCACATACATGCATACATGTAAGTAAAAACAAAGACATAGACATGTATTTAAAAAACAAAGGTTGAAATTTACGAGTCCATAAGATATACACTGAACAGCAAATTTGTCTGGCGTCTTGAGTTCAATGTGTACGAGAGAGAAGTGTGTATAGACACATATATTAGAAAGAGATAGAAGCCGGTTGCCGAAGCTCATCGCCGCGTTGCCTAGCAACGTTGACACGGCAATCTGCCGCGTTGCCAATATGTTATACAATACCTTGAATTAAGATGCATATTGAAAATATGCGTTAATCTATTCTTTAGGCCCAAATAATGGTTTTATTTTGAGCGTACACATTTTTGAATTGTAAAAGAATTTAGCACGACGACAATAAACATTACGCTGATGTAACTTACGTGGTTATTTCTAAGTTCATGAGAGGACATAACATGGGGAACAAAAAATAATGCTGAATAAATGCTACAACATCCAACTTAGAGGAGGCGTTGAAAGTGACCACCTCTGGATTCAACTCAAGCCCGTGCTCTATGCCACAAAGACTCTCTGACTCTTTGGAAAATACCTGGCGTAATACGAACAGTGCTGAAAGCCTTCTGTATATGTCGTCCTCATACTTCGTGCCCAAGGTTAGTAACGCTTTGTGATATCTTCTTTGTTGAGGTCACTAAAAGAAGGCCGAAAATTTCAGAAGCAAAATAACAATTTTACTCAAATTGAACAGGTTCCACAATATTACTAGTTGTGATCTTAGACAAACAGGAGAATCTAACAGAAGTATACCAAGAAAACCAGTGGCGTACATAGGCAAGGTTCAATGAATGGTACCTTCGGTACTGGTAGGTTCCCAGTTTCTATCTCCCTGACTTAGATTGAGAAACTCTGTGTGTTTATTTCTTATGAAGGACGTCTAAAATCTTAACTCAATATCTTTACCCACTCCATAGAAACTTCATCACCCTGTATAACGGTAAGTGAATATCTTTGGACCGATATTTATGGAACTTTTTTTTGTTATTTTTGGTTGTACTTACTACCCTAGAAAGATTGGCACGTCTTTTCTGATTAAGATACTAACTCACATAGTCATAGTATCATAAATCATCATATCCTTTGACGTAGGACTCAATACATTGGTTATCTCAACTCTTTGGTATATGGCTTACTGGGAAAACTTGCTTCTTATTGCCTGACCTATACGCTCTATAAAGGAAAGTCCCAACTTTAAGAACACCCTGTATAAATCATGTGATTGAAAGTGAAAATTAACTTCTATTATAAACAAAGGACCGTCCCACTTCAAGTTTATTTTTGAAATCCATGCAGTTATCTTCACTTGTCGCGTTTCATGTAACCTAGAAACATTAGAAACCACGCAACGAATGTCTTGTCACAGAATCCGCGATCTGCGAAGCTAGAACCAGTCGTGCTCGAGTCTAAACAGGTTGGTATTTGAGTTGTTTTGGATTAGGTTACCTTTCTCATTCGCTTGTGCTTAAGGTGGCTACACACGTAGCAATTTTCATGTGCTCATGGAATTCATTTATAAGGCTCGAGTTTTACTTTGCTCAAGTGCTTGGGTGTGTTAATCGATGAAAATGTGAGGCTTTATGAACATTTGAATAATCTCTTACCAGGAGCTTACATCTGTATGCTAACAGAAATTTTCTGAATTTTAAATATGTGTGAATCAATTAGGTTATCAATTTTTAAATATTGTTGAGATGTTGCGAGTTAATTTAAGCCATTTTGACCATGTTTCGGATCATTACCCTATACTAGCAGGTTAGTTAAATATGGCAGATTTAGTAAGTTGCAATTACCTAACCTTTATACGTAAGTAACCTATCTGTGAAACTCCTATTTATTTACGTAAAAAGCTAATTTTTAGATAGAATGTTCTTCAACGATATATCCTTAACCCATCTTCATTAACAATGCTTGTTCCTAGCTCATCTTCTTTTAAATGGCCTCATACAATGCGTGCGTGTTGTAAAATAACTTGGATTATAGAACAAAAAGCCTGTCTCTATACAAGGTGTCCGCAAAGTTGGGGTTTTATTTTTCAGACACAACAAGAAAAAAATAAATGAAAATGTACGCACTGTTCAGTTAAATTGAAGTTCCAAGTACGGCTCTGCCGTAAAATCCGTATTTACATCGTAGTCATACGTCGTATAACTGTACGCTGGCGCTGGCGCTGTGGACGTGATCGAGGGATAGGACAGGACCGGCTTCGGTTTGGTTCAGGTTTGGTTGAGTTTGCGAAGTCCAATATCTCGGTTCTCTTAAGACATTGGTGTATATGCTACTAAGAAAGTCCGCTTATCTTCTCAAGATCGGTTTGTTGCTCATTCATTACCCTCCTTTCAGTTATGTGTAATATAGCTGTACTTTTCTACCACCAAATATTTTTATACAGCAAAATGGTCAAGTGTTGCTCTCTAGTTTCATTAAAGATAATACATGTAATATCTGTAATTTAGTCATAGTCAGTCATATACTGTGGATTCCGACGTCCAAAAATAGGTCTGAAGGATGCTAACGCCAACGATGAGAGACAAAAACAAAAATGAATTTAGGAAAATTATTAATTGTCGCATGTCTGGAGAATATTTCCCTACTCGATTTTTTTTACAATCACATTTCTTCATACAAAGTTTGTGTTTTGGACCACTCTGAACAAAAAAGGTACTTAGTAAGTTTAAAATGCTCAAAATTTCGGCAAAAACTCATTATTTTTACAGTTGTCAATTATCTAAAGTTGAAACCCCGAATAGTATTTTAAGCTTAGTTTACATTAAAGCATTGTTATTTAGTCTCTATACAAAAATATAAATGTTTGTCCTTTCTGTCAGCATTAAGTCTGAACCACGATATGGAGAGACTTAAAAATGTGTTCACTCACTAATTGATACCAGGTTATAGGTAATGTAACAAGAATGAGTGATACTACTAGCTACATCTGTTGGGAACCGCGCCAGGGACTCTCGTTCGGTGCGAGACTACTAGCCAGTGGCGAAGCGTCCATGTAACCATTGTTACCATTGGTAACAGTTAAAAATCTTAAAAATAAGTTCATTTATTTGTTTACCAACAGCGATATGTAATAGTAATTCAGTAAATAGCAAATTAGCCCCACGAAAATAATGTGCCCTATAGTGTCTAGGTTTTGTGAACACGATGAAGCTGACTCGCCTCGACTTGGTGTTGGTTGTTACCATTTCCATTTATGGATACACTTGGTAGTCCGTCGGGGACCGTCGGTACCGGCTCGTGTCTTATCGCGGTCGCCCAAGTGCGTGGGGCGCTGTGACTATTATGTGGGCTTGCTACCATTTTTTTGATTTGGTTACTCACTTCTCACTCGTTAGTAGCCGTTTTGGTTACCGGCTGTAGTGTGCGTGCAATTAAACATGGATGAGTGTCGCTGCGTAATCGATCAACTACTTGAAAAGTCATTTTCAATTTTTAAGAAAAAAATGAGATCATTGAAAATGGAAGACCAACACCTATTATAGGTAATTTTAAAAAGGAATAAAAAAACGTAGTTTGATATTTTAAATTAAGTTGGTATATGGAAACTCTTGGTTATGTGGTTGCAAAAAACTAATTGTATTGTTGGCGATGTCTTCTGTTTTATACGGAAAAAAATGGGTGGACCAGCAGCGGAGTCAACGATTTACATAGTTTTGGGGCTCTAAAGAGGAGAGATGAAATTTCTCCGTCACATGTGAGATGTGTAGCCAATTTAACTCAGTTTGGCAAAACAAGAATCGAAAGTTGTTTTAATCAAGCTTTTAGGCAATACACTTCTAGATACCGTATGTTTTTTTGGCAAAACAGGAATTACCATTCATTTTGAAGAGGAAATTACAGGGAATTGTTAACATTCATTGCCAAAAAAGATCAAAAATTTTCCGAACATCTAGAAATGTCGACTGTTTTTTCGGTCGGCTTGCATAGCATAAGACGATGAGGTATATCAAGTGCCCCAGACGCTCAGTCCAGGAATGCTTACCTTAATTTAAAAATAGTTTAAATAAAATACCTAAAATAAGCAAAAACTTATATTTGGGAGGTTCAAAATAAACTTTTTTTTAATAAGATTTTTCACATCTGGTTTTGGTAACAGTTTAGGAAAAGTCACGCGTCGCGACTGCTGCTAGCGACATCTGTTTGAAACTTCGCCAGGGACTCTCCTCCAGCATCGATGCGCGGTGCGAGAGTGACCTCGAAGGTTCTGGACTGGTCCCTATGTGGCGTACCGGAACTTTCTCGAATCAACGAGTACCGGCGATGCGGAATATATAATCCGACGGCCGGAAGAGGGAAGCGGAGTTGAGTGAATGGCGCGACATAATAATTCGTAAATAAGTAGTCAGATATAAATAGTGGTGTACGTAAATGTTCTATCTAGTTAAGTTAAAGTCAGTTGTGTTATGTTTTAAATAAATTGGTCATTTCTTTTTGTGGAATCGAGTGTTTTAATCCACACCCAAAAGAACCCAGAAAAACGCTACAGTATGTTTTTTCCGCGAAATCATTGTCGATTTTGCAATTAATTGTCGTGGCAAATAGCAAAATCTCCACCGTCAAGAACGAATACATACATACGCTTTATTCTAGCTGTTGCCCGCGTTTTTGTACGCTTAAAAATGAAGCAATTCATGCTATAAACTTCAGATCAAGTTTGTTTCTTTGATGGTAACTTGCTTGCTTGTGAAATTTGGTTACTTTATTAGTGGCGCCATCTACACGTTCCGCGACTAAAATCATACATCAGAATGCTGGTTGTTCATAATACGCGCACCCCTTTATTGTAGGTGATGAATATCCCTCAGAATAGAGTGGTACGCTCTGACTAACCCTTGGTGAGGACGTACACAGTGCGGTCAACAATACCGATGCCGTGTGTACCCACCTTTAGTTCTTATCTGGTGAAGTGCATTCATGCCAAGCAAAAGTAGCAAACAACACGCCGCCGTCGTTACTACTAGAACGACGACCTTGCTTGCACTTACGGATGCTACGTTGCCAGACCTTTCAGAAGGAATATCTCAAAAATGGGACAAGCTCATTTTTTCAGTATGGACGAATTCAAAAATACATTAAATCTCTGCTAGCGATATATATCAACAAGAAATTATGTACTGAATATTGGTCAAGTGGAAATTATGTGAAACAATAATATCGATAATCCCTACTTGAAAAGTCAGATATACGCATATTAAAAAATTAGCCGTTAACTGTGGTAAATAATATTAGAAAAGTGTTAACAATACCCACAAAATAATTCTGAAGATTTTTAAATTTCAATTCCCACGCCTACTGGCGAGGAAGAAGCGTAATCTCAAAAAATTCTGTCTGTAGGTGTGTCGGTCAGTCTGTCCGTCGGTCTGTCTGTCTGTCCGCTAATCCTTGGCACGTCTATCACTTGGAAAGTACCGGTCGATTTTGATGAAATTTCTACTCAAGATTAGTAGTGAGGCCTCTTACTTTTTATAAGCTTACCTTAAATGAAACATTTACTTTTCTTGTTACTGGCTACACCATCTTACCTGAAAAAACAAAAAATAAATTAGTTTCCTTGCACATTTTAACTTCTTGAGTAATTCTATATATATATATTTGTGAATGTGAAATTTAAATTTCGTCTTCTTTGTATGAAAGGGAATTAAATCGATAACCATGGTACAGAAAAATCTGCTCAACCATTTGTTGAAGTTAATAACGCAAACAAGATTTGCGAGGAGTCTTATAGGTTTAAGAAGTTACTGCGATCAGCGATGAATAGTTACAGGAACTCGTAGCTGGAGTTTTTGAACGTTTTATACGAAGTTGAGTCATTTATTTTAACAGTGAGTAGATCTGATCAAAGGAAATGTTTTTTCCTTTACCATTAAAGTAACAACGTTATAGCCCTTTGGAAGTTTGAGTACCGCCCTGTCTCAATAACAATATTATGTGCTCGTGTTTAGCAACAACGGATATAATCCGCCTTATCGGTTCATCGCATCGGAAACAAAAAAGCCAAAGAATTTGGAACGATGTTTTTACAATTACTTTATTCAGTTGTATACGTATACAGTCAGTGTCAGTCGGTAATGCGGAGTGAATAGTGTTGTCTGTTGCGTGGCTCAAACGAAATAAAAAATGGCACATGTTTATGCGGATTGGTTTCCCAATCGAGTGCAACCAACCCCTCGTGCCTTTGTTAATGTAGTACAACGGGCTAGGTAACATTTTTTTTTTAATTTTTTTTTATTTTTACACACATATTTTGGTTTATCTTCCTTCTACAATCATTATCTGAAAATTAATGACTCAACTTCAAAGTATACCTATAATTCCGATAACAGAAAATATGGATTACATTCTTATATCGATGTAATAACTATTCCTATGCAAAAATTCAGCTGTGCCTTTGCGAATCTTCAATAAAATGTCTACCGAACAATTGACTGACGTAGAAGATGGCCAACGTAAATTGTATTCCGGCGCCCAAAAAGGGATTTGAGACGATAATAGAACATCAAACAAATTTAGCAATCCACTTTGAAAAAGCTTAGACGGTTTGGTTATGCTACTATCTCATAGATGGCGCTAGGATCCTCTGTCTCTAATATCTATTTTAATTAGGTGTCTTCAGGTTAAATACGTTAATCAATGCCTGAAGTTGTTCAATTAAAGTAGCCGTAAGACACACGCCAAAGTGGGATTGAAGAACCTAGCGCTATCTATGACACAGTAGCAGAACCAAACACTAACTCTATCAAAGTAGATTTCTAAATTTATTTTTTGTCCTGCTAATGCCTCGCAGATGGCACTAGGATCTTTCAGATGCCAGAATATTGTATATGTTTAGCTAAGTTTAGGTTGAATAGGTTGAATACAATAATCAATGATTGAACATAACAATACCTAGGACAAACTCAGGAGTATTTAGCAATTTATTCAAAACCCGATTGTGAACCAATTATTGATTCTTAAAGCTTCAAACTTTATCTACGTTAGATCAAACATAAACATCAATATCCAGGGAGCATCCCATTATCTCTTATTTTGTGAACAATCCGGCAACGTCGCATGAGTCCAACGTCCTTGCACCTAGCAGGAACAAGTTATCCCATCACACAAGCAACGACCTCAAGAGTTATAAGCAGCGCTAAATGGTACTGCTAAACGGTACTGCATACAATCGGCAATAATCGAATTCGAGGTGGTTGTTCCGTAAGTTGGTACCATCTTAGCTACACTGCTAGCTAAAGAGGCTAAACATATTAAGTACTAGGTCGTCACCTTCTATAATTCAATTGACCTTATCTCGGTCTAGTGGGCGATGCTTGGATTCGTAAATGGGACAGATGACATAACGCCTCATTCATTCATTTGTTTCATAGAGTATTAATACATCTTTGTTGGACATACAGGTGTTTTTTCAACATATCTACGCAGCTTGTAAAACTTTTTCCATAGTATGGCAGTTTTGAAACAATCTAGAATTTTTTGATCGTATTCAAAATCAGGGTCCCGACACTTGCAGGTATGTACGGGGCAGAAAGATAGAAATTTGCTTGGTGAATCATCGAGTTAGAGTCCAATTCAGACAATCCGAGCTTTCAAGTATTTGGTTATTAAAGCTAGTGTAGGAATCTAGAAATTTCTCTTAGCATATTGTTACCATTCAACTAGGGAACGGCCCACTTATGAGGAAGAGTAGATTACCGCACATTGTTACAGATTATTACGTTATTGTTTAACAATACCGTTTGTGTGAATCTCAAATAGATTGCAAAGTATATCTTCAAGCAATGCAGGTAATGAAGTATGGGATTCAAGCTCATCAGGGGGGCTATTGTAAGCTAATGCTTCAATAAACTTCCAATTAGAATATTATGACAGTTTCAGTTATTTACCATACTTACAAAATGTTGTCGTTACAAAGATTGTGGGGATAGAAAGATTGTTTTATAGAAACGAAATATTAGTAAAGAAATAAGCGAAAGCACAAAAACGCAGATAAGATTTAGGCTCGAGTACTGCTCACATGCTTGAGGTGCTGCTGCGCCGAATACATTATCCATGAATAATGCTGTTGAGAGGAGGGCTGCCTGATTGATCGATGACTTTTCTCTAACGGACAGTCTCGGGACCATTTTGCATCGACTGACTGTCGGTGATCTGGCTCTCTTCTACCAGTATGTCAACTCTCAAAGCTTTCCTCCATGATGCCGAGCGATGTGTCTGATTTCGGCCTCTAAGCCTAACCGTGTCGAAATTCGTACATCTAAAATTTCAATATAATGGCTCCTTTGCCCTAGTGTATCAAGATTGTGGAACAATCTACCTGAGGAAGCTTTTCCCAGTTCTACTAACCTTAGGCAGTTCAAAAATCGGAATAACAGTTTCTTCATAGCAGCTGTGGAGCCCGGGTTTTACGTTTCTGTCTACGCGGCTGCTTCGCTATAAAAAATCTGCGGGGTAGACTTCCTCGAAATGTGAGAAAAATTGTCTACCTAAAATTTGTTTTTCTGGTGAGATCAGACGGTAACAATATTCGTAAAACAAAAGTGTTAAACCAAAGCTGTTTATTTCTTGAACAATATGAAGGCAGCGAGGCAACAAGTCTCATAAAACACAGCCGTAAATATTTATGTTTTGCGGTTTCCGCTTAAAATTCTTTCGGGCTACTTCGATGGTACCGTTAAAGAGGAGTAAGTCTGCGTTATCTATAAAGAAAATATACGCGCGAAAAACGCCCACATCCATGTCCTTTCTGCCAGTGACGTACTCAAGTCAATAATCTTCTCTTTTGCTTCTTTTTCTAACTTCAGGTTTGTATATCGAAAACTGACGGGTACGACCGTTCCTTTATTATCAACCTCAGGTAGTCCGAAAATCAGATCATCAAAATGACGTCTTGATAGCAGTGACGGTACCTCTGCATTTAGGGTCTGCCTTCACGGTTAGCCACTCTAAAGGTTACTGTGTCTTTTGTCGCTGCAATGCAGGAAGACATTCTTCGCTATACAAAATCTTATGTGAAGATCTCTGAACTTTCCTCGGTGACGTGCTATTCTATTAACTAGGTACTTAACAGTCAAGCGTATCCTGAACTGTAAATTAATGTTACTTGTTTTTCTTGTTCATTGCATAAGAAGAGCTGCCGGTACACTTCAATGCATTTGTAGAGTTTTCCTGTACTTTTGTTACATTTGTATCTTAGTCCAAGATTCCACGTACGACAAAATTTCTAAAATCTTTTGTTCAAATATCGTCATTCTCCGAATTTTCAATGGAAAATAACAGGACAATATTAGCAAAATCATCAATACTCGACTATGTAATTTACATTTCTGGTTCTTGGTATTCCTATAATTAGCTCAAGGTCTTCATCCTCAGTTGAATTTGTTCCAAAGTAGTCTTCATGGCCACTCATTTTTTGAATATGTGTAATAAATTTTATTATCATCAAAACGCGTATTAGCTATCTTATTCGAACTGTTAATTATCTCTCAGAACCAGAACTGTTGTATCCTATTCAGAACCGCTTAGGAATTTGATGAAACAGAGAACTGCCAGTCATGGAATTAGTTCGATTTTCTGTTGGAACGGTAATTCCGATTGGCGCATGCTCATCCTATAACTGCATGTCGGAGCATTCTTTATGAAACACCCTGTATAAGTAGTACTATTTCTTTTGTCAGCCGAGAAAATCAAGCCATTCAAAATAGATTTGAGCAACTTTAACATCACTACGCATCCATACATTATGTCCACATAGAACATAATAAAAGAGAAATTACCATAACAAGCACCATAATACCATCTTCAAAACGACGGATCTAACGGTCACATATTCTTCACTCTTTTTTCTAGGAGCACAATACCGAACTGAAAACCTGACATGCGATATGGATCTACCAGTGAAATAAAGCTTTAAAATAAACATTTTCTTACACAGGGACAAGAACCTTTTATGACACGTCTTCAGAGATGGTCCAATTGAAAAGATGAAGGAGATTATATCCTAATTCTGTCTGGATTAATTTGAATATCTAAAGCTGGAGGTAGGTAATTAATGGGTATTATCGTGAGATATGTAAGGTCTTTGTACTGAATTTGGATATTAGACGCCAATATGAAAATTTTCTTATTCGATATTTGATAGAAGGGTCCAACCTAGCTTTTCCCCAGCAGCTGCTGCAATTGACGAGTTGTGCTTGTGCCAGATCAAGTCCTCGGTGATCTGGACTTCGACCAGCCGAAATGAACGGCTCTTTGGTAGATCTTGGCCAACCATCGGAACGGGATGAACGCTTCTTGTTAGCCGAGGTACACTACGTATATTGTGTATGGAAGCATTAAACGGTACCAGATTGTTGCGAACCCAAGTGGTGATAACTTCTAGGTCTCTCGTCAGAGAAGAAGCCGCTACTAGTTTTCTTCTCTCCAGCTCACTTACTGGGTTCGGCTTGGAGCTCTAAATTTCTACGTGTAGAATGATATCATCAGAAAAGCTGTAGATCGGATTGATCGTACAGGAAAAGAGGTATTTGCTAGGTAATCGAAACAATGTTGGAACCAAGACTGATCCCTGAGGGATACCCGCGTTGATATTGTGGGATGAAGAGGAGCACCTGCCTGGATATTCTGCGGCCAAAGAAGAAGTGAGCCACCCATCTGCAAAGTTTCTCTGGGGGGCCATAGGATGGCAATTTGCATAAGAGGGCAGCATGCCACAGCTTTCGTTACATCAAGAGCAACGACATGAGCCTCACCATAAGACTGAATGAGTTTACTCCACAGTTGTGACGTACGCCAGGTGATCCACAGTTGATCGCTGGTGTCGAATACGATGCTGCCTGTCTCTAACCAAGCTGAGATGTTTAAAATACTCCAGAAGGTCCCGATTTTCCCTTTTCTATTAATCTTCGGCTGATCAGAAATCGGATTAACCAAGTGTCTTTGAGGTGCCTAGATATTTGGGCTTCTGTCTACACACCTGTTTCGATTTTAAATAAAACAGATTAAAGAGAACTTCTAGCTAACATGCCAGAATGGAACGCAGAGTCTAAGGCTAAAGCGAAAGTAATTGCAAAGATATTTGCTGCCGACTCCATTGTGGACGTTCCTCCCAACGCCTGGGCGCCGTCGATTCCAAGGGACTATATGGAAAGTAACCTTCAGGCATAAGATCGTCAAACACGGACTCTTCTCGCACGCCAACAAGATAGTATTTGGTCTCAACTTGATTCCTGCTGTTGTATTGAAGAGATATAGAACCGAGCTTACTATAGTTATTCCACGTCTCTTTAAAATATTTTACGAATCTGATGATTTTGAAGCTTTGGTTCATGTTTAACCTGTCCGAAAAAAGATGTAACAATTACATATGTCGACTAGATTTTTACCCAGAAACCCAGGAACCAGAGTATACTTTCCTGAAGGTTTACGATGCGCTGAATCTGATTCCGTGGTGCAAATCTCTCAACTGGCACTTAAGTTTCCGAAATATACCAACCTCGAGGTGTAAAAACAGAGATTTTTGCCCATATTTGAGGTTATGAAGCATTGCGCGTTTTTTCCAAAATACCTTGATAGCATCTCACAACTTCAAAGTTGTAGTATCATAATACTCTCAAAACCTTATATCAAGTTAATGTTTTTTCCCGCCATCTAAAAAGCCCATAAATGCATGGAATATCCAAAACTTTTCCAAACCACCTTCTAACAATCCTGTCAAGGCCGAGTTTAGACATCTTACATCCATCGATTGCATACTTTCACTGTACACGCCTACAGGCAAGGAAGTATTGTAATCGCGAAAAATTTGGAAAATGGGGTATTTTTTGAATGTTATATTATGATATACACATCACGAAAAGCCATGCCACTCATTTCCGTCGATCTGTGTGTCCGCTAGTCCTTGGACCGCCTTTAACTTGGAAAGTACTGCTGGAATTCCGGTGAGATTGTCACAGAAGTGTACTATGCGAAGGACAAAAAAGCTTTATAGTTTTTGGAAATCGATTAGGTGGTGGCGGAGCTAGGAGCAAAAACACGAAGATAATAAAATCGCCAAAACTTCGTATTTTGACGTTTGTGAGACTCCATAAGCTACCAACCTCAATAATTTTACGTACTTATCAATACATATTTCACACATTTGCCCACGGTCTTGATATCACAAAAGCTTTCGATCATCTGTTGCATGCTGCCCTCTTATGCAAACTTCCATCCTCTGGCTTCCTAGAGAAGCTTTGCAGATAAGTGATTAGAGGAGTAAATTTAGAAAATCCCATATCTCAAATCGACGTCATTTATTATATGTAGAATTTTTTTGAGTAAAAAGAAGACGAGTACACTTTTTTACAGAGGTCGGAATTTGTTTCATTACTCACAGTTTCAAGGAATCGAATAAACATGGTCACCCTTCGTGAAAAAGTTTGAATCTGGATGAACCGCAATAGCTATAGAAAATGCTGGAATTTTGAAACAAAAAAGTACGTAATTATGCAAATTAAGCTGTTAGATAGCTGCCAAACAAGTATATGTACAAGAAGGACGTGTAGCAGTGCAGTCATGTTATCTATATCACTATCTACTAAGCATAACTTGCTTGCGATCTTGCATAACCTGTAACGGTTTTTTGCAATTTCTATGGAATAGTCAGTTGATATCTTCGCAGCAATTACTTAAGCGTTGTTGGGTTCGACATGCATATATTAGCAATATTTACTGATTTATGTATTTGACATCATTATAAGGCTTGCATATGTGTCAGCGTCACTTTTTCGTCATGCAGTTTAAGCTTGGTGTTGAAGAACTCAATTAACTTTAAAGTTGTAGTACTGTCATATATTTAGGAAGTTCAAAAGTTGCATGTGAAAATAATACTTCATCCACATGTGAGCTATTCGACTGAAAGGTAAACATTGCTACTGCATAGAATAAACACCCCATAAAAATCGAACAGGGTGTAACTTGAAACCTCCACTTAAAATGCATCTAGATAAGTACAAATTTTGGGTCTGAATTATTTGTACCATACTTGGGAAGGAGCAGATGTCGTGTGCCACTAAAATAGAAAAAATATAAACACAGGATGAGGGTGACATCTGTTTCGTATTTGGAGGTATAAAATTGAAATCGAGAACAGTTATGCATTGTGAGTGCTGGTGACATTGATTTATTGAAAACCTTCTAGCTGAAGAAATTAGGAAATCGAACGTCAAATTTAGTTTAAATCGCGTGCTACAGAGTATCTATATGAAAATATCAGTTATTTAATGACAAAGGACAAGTACCCTCATTCATACCAATTGCGATTATTTGACCATGCTTTCCAAAATAAGTATATTTTAGTGAGTCACTAGCCTTGCTATATCTTATTTAACAAAGTGATCCATTAACCGTTATCTGTTGCCTATTTACCAGTGTATTCCGGAGCTAACCCTCTTTGAGTTGAAACTCGTTAAGAGTGTTTCTCACAATAATTACCAGATCATTGCCTGTGGTAGGGTACACAGCATTACATACAGGGTGACATACACTTAACTTGAAGTTTGCAAGTAATCCAGGATGTTCAATTTCACAAAAAGTCAAACTAAAGAGGGGTTTACCTTTCAAGTTTTAAAAGACGTTTGCAATGTTTGTAGTTCCAAAAAATGGCACGTTGACACAAAAATGCACAATTTAAAAATAATCAATCCAACTGCAGTAACTGAAAAGAATGAAGAATCAATTGCGCTATCAATGCGAATCTAAGGGCACCTCAATTGTCAAAATCCATTAAGCTATTTGGGCTGAAGCCCGTGAAATAAAAATCTCAAACTTGAAGATTGCGTTTAAAAATACGCTATTTTTTATAAAACAATATAGCCAGTGTCACTCGTGCTGTCAAGACAAATCTAGAGAGATTTCATATGTCAAGAACAATCAAACCGTTTAAGCTGTAGCCCGTGAAATAGGAACTTCAAGGTTGCTTTTTTATTGATAAAAGGGAATTCAATTTTCAATCGCCGGAGTTGGAACCCCCCTTTGAGGCGGAAATCTCGCTGAACATGGATTCTGGAACCGCCAATCTGTCCTCACCCTCCTTGAATGTTGCTATATGGGCGCCCATGTCAGTATCTTGTTAGGTCGTTGGCACTGCGGTCATTTTTATCTAGGTCTGGTAACTTTTTCGTTGGCAGGAATACTATTATAGGTATAGATAATTATAAATTTAAATTAGGTTTTGTGTTACTATAAGGGGTGACCGTAACGGTCATTTTGGGGTCTTTATGGACTTGTATGTGAATATTTTCTATGTTATCTGGCATAATTCATGCATAAAATCCCCGCTATTTTAACCAGTGTTTGCTACCTATCATACACTTAAATGAAAACTTTCTAGCGCAACGGTCATTTTGGGGTCTTTATGGACTTGTATGTGAATATTTTCTATGTTATTTTGCATAATTAATGCATAAAATCCCCGCTATTTTAACCAGTGTTTGCTACCTATCACACACTTAAATGAAAAATTTCCAGCGCAAAAAACAATCTCAGAAAAACCTTTCCCATGTCAAGGCTTCCTTATTTTACTAATTTGCGCAAAGAATGCAGTGTGTTTCCTAAGTGAGTGTCAGTACTTAAGAGGACGACTTTTGGATCCATTTTAATGAGAAAACTTCGTATGAACGTATGTCCTAAACGTCTTAACTTTTGAGATACATAGTGGTGAAGTTTTCAACATAGAAAGTATATGGTACGCCACTAACTTTTTTTTAAATAAAAAAAGTTTAAATCCTCGTTCATTTATGAGCAAATTTGATCGCTTGATTTTTTTAATCGGACGGATGGTTTCCGGAAACCCGTGCACCGGAATAAAAAAATCAAGTGATCAAATTTGCTTGGAAATAAATTGGAATTTCAAGAATAATAACTGTTCACTTACTTTAGGAGAAATAAGTGGCGTACCATCAATATCTGCCAAAATAGACAGGTAAACTTCCGTACGAACGCCACTGGCGGAAATTAAAAAAATGTGGTACATTAGGAATGCCTCTTGATACATAGTACGTGTATGCCAAATTTCATTAAGTTATCTAAATGATTTATTTATGAAAACTTCACTACCCCGTATCTCAAAAGTTTTCTTCTTAAAATGGACACTAAAATTACCTCCTTAAATATTGACATTCACATAGGAATCACCCTGTATATTTGATCCTAAAAGTCGTCATACCACTCACTGGCACTGTTCTCGCCGCCCAACGTTGTTTTTTTTTCAGATTGTAAGATTTAATACACAAGCTCCTTACCCAATTGTGTTGATGGAGGTATAACAACAACGCATGTTATCAAAAATAATCAATATTACTATTTGTTGTTTTAATTACGGACCAATTAATTTATTTGCTCATAACTTCACAACAACCTCCAGATGTCACTTTGCTATTTATAATGTCAATAATTAATTTTCCAAATGGATATTGAGATCATTGGTCAAGTACCATAACACTTCTCATGGGCAGTTGGGTAGAGAAAAAAGACAAATAAATCTTAATACGCATATTTTCTTTGACAGCTCAATAACAGGATGTATTACTATCTGAATATAGCAAAACTTCCTTTCATCACGCTAAGTTTATGGAAAAATATTTATTAAAATTTCGACTACCTCGGATACTTTTTGATATGAAACATACAGGATGTTTGATAAACATGTTTTGATATTTCGTCATTCGCACAAGCAATGTACGAGGTTTTTTAAACCGGACCAGCCGCATATGAAAGAGCCTAAATACTTGGTTTCCGCATCTATGAGAATCTCAAAAAATACTTTGTTTATCCGATTTTTGAACTGCTTAAGGTTAGTAGAACTGAGAAAAGATTCCTCAGGCAGATTTTTCTACAATCTCGACACCTAGGGACAAAGGAACGGTCGAACCGGCCAGTTTTGAACGTACGAAGTTCAACACGGTTAAGATGGAAAGCCGAAGTCAGGCGGGTCTGTCTGGCATCATGGACGAGACCTCTGGGGAGCAAAGCCTGTTGACATAGCGGTAGAAGAAAGGCAGATCGCCATCAGTCCATCGGTACGAAAGAGTGCTGAGACTATAAAAGTAATTATTAGCCCTAAAAAAATAGCCAAGCTTTTACTCTACACTTATTGGCATCTCAGCGTTCTGGCATGTTTGTATACGTTAAGGCTTAACATATTGAATGTTCACAGAAATTAATAAAGTATGCCGCTTCATGCAAGCCAGATTGGTCTTGTACAATTAGTGTAATGAGGATTGCTAAAGCATTTGCCATACAACCTTTGCAAAAATATTCGAATCGGCCATGTGTCGAGCGACATAGTTTCTCTCAAATTATTTTAGCAATGGTAGGCTACGCATATTTTTCAGGTCAACGATTTTTAATGACTGAGCCAGGCGTAACGGAACAATTTTGCAATTATTTAATGGTAGCATTTTGTTTGTGTTATACTGTAAGCAAGCATTATACAAGAAACCTTTTAAAGTAGGATTCCGGTTTATTAGTAAATAAAGTAATTTATTCTTTGAAAAAGGCGATGGAGGTGGCCGAAACGTCAGTAAATATTTCAGCTCATTTACAAAAAATAAAGATGATGTCAAGTAGGTTGACTCTGCACTTCTCACGTAACATCGTTACCACTTCATAAAGGACACAAACTTGACCCTCTGGAAAAAAATCAAAAAGGTCCATACAATTAATCCATAAACATTCTTTCCCTGCCATACCTGTAGTTCATCTGGCAAAGTCGCCTCTATCCGATACCTAGCTCGACAAGGCGTGACACCGCGCCCACAGCATAGGAAACACTATGCTATGGCGAGGCAGTAATACCAGAACATTACCAGGACCGGCTCGCCGCTGGGAGTAAGGGCAGATGCTGCCGTTATGTACACCATCTGTCTGCTGAAAATATGATTCGAAATTTTAAGGGTAAATGTACGGGGAAATCTATGACGTGTGAAATATGTATTATAGGTATGCAGAATTACCGAGGCTGGGAGCGTATAAATATACTAACATCAAAAAATTTAGATATACCCTCCCCACTCTCCTACAACCACCACACCCAAATTTTTTACCTCTAAATTTTTTTCCAAAATGATCAGCATCCTCTGGAATGTCAAAAAAGAAGTTTGATCGATTTTCTTTTTTCGTTTTTGGCCTTTTTCTCCTCCGACACTGGACCGATTTTCAAAACCTATACAAACTTTTCGTCCATGGCGTAGCGGTAACATCAAAATCCGAGCGGTACTTAAAAAGTTATAGGCAGAAATGAGTGACACAGTTTTTCCTGATACATACGTCATATAACATCAAAAAAAACATAATATCTGATTTTCGAAAATTTTTGAGCCTACAATACTTCTCACTAGGCGTGGGAAGTAAAAGTAATGACAATTACTTTGCAGAAATATGTATCATCGTTTCTTATGAGTTGTTTCAATGACAAACCCTCTTTGGTAAGTTTTTGCAGTTGAGAACAACTGAATCTACCTATCTGCAATATGTAGTTAACCTGTACATCTTCAAAGTTCTTTCTAGTTTATATTGACACAAAAACTCTAAAGGCGATTGATATGCTAAACATGAAAAACAATTCCAAAGACTATTTGGCTTCACAGGCTGGTTATTCGCTGATGAATAGCGTCCCGTCTCTGTCTAAAAAGGGTGCAGGTAAAATGCGTGTCATCATACACATTCTTTTTTATAACATCAATCAATTTTTTTCGTCGATTGCTAACAACCAAGTTCCATCGGTTCAAATTACATTTTTTCTCTTTGTCCCTAAACGGGTGATATGACACCCACCCTTGCTTCTAAAGCATTCCGCTCTTCTTTTCATTATTCCTTCTTCCGGCCAGCACATCTGCCGATGGTTGGGTAGAAAATTAAATTTTCTGAAGAGGATCTACAGTTTGACTGGCTGCCATCTGGCAGGGACCCCATCCGTCGTCTGGATCTCTGTCGAATGACCTTGAGTCCCGGCACGCACACGTGGACATATGGGGGTTGGTTTGGGAGATTAATTGCCTCTCTACAGGGTGTGATGTGCAAATGTTTTATTCTTTTGTTCGTTTAGAGAAAAATTTGCATAATATATGCTTGCGTTTCACCACCATCTAATAGCATCCACAAATAGTCGAAATTGACTGTTTAATGCCTTATTGTAAGTTGTGATGTTTAGTTGATTTATGTTTCCTATTTAGGCAAGTCATTACTGGTTAAAAATGCAGACGTACAATAAGACGAAATTATGTTTGCAATGTATAATAACATTGTCAAGTTGGATTATAAAAATCAAATTCTGTTCTTGATTTGGTAGAGTGACAAATTTAAAATTCCGACATGTAGTGTGTCTGAGACGCGACTCCTGAAACTTATCCTGGAGTTTAAATGTTCGTAGGATCTATTTATTGTCTGGCCGAATCAAAACCATATATTTGGTCAGATTTCTGTTTATTGTACGATGTTGCGTGTTCTTCTCTAAGTAAAATTTACAATTCTGTGATAATATATTTTGTTTTCTCCCTTTCACGTGACATTTCGTATCTTTTTTCCTTTAAGAGATATCATGTTTTTTGGATATGGCACGAAAAACCATGTCACTCATTTTAGTCTGTCAGTCTGTGTACCGGTCTGTCCGCTAATCTTATAACCGCCAATATCTCGCACGGTGCCATCTTAAAATTAGAATGATGGCTTCACACTATTTCAATAAAAAAACAGAATTGAAATGTCACCTGCAAAACAGAAAACAAAATGTATTGCCACAGAATTGTCTATTGTACTCACATTGTACTTGAAACAGACCACAGTGAAAAGTGAAAAGTATCACAATAAAGAAAAATCTGAACATATATGTGACCCTAAAATGGAGTTATATTAACAAAATGTCAAGATTTAATTTCACCACTGTTTTATATAGTCACATCACAACGAGGTTGAAAAAGAGTCCAAGATCTGGAGCTGGTCTGGTTATAGTTATTGGGATTTATATCATATATATTGGAAGGTAATGTGATGTCGGATTTTTAAAGAATGGATGTGTGAACCGCTAGAGCAGATCGCCAGGCGGGCGCTGCTTCTTACCGCCGCGTCGTCATTGGAATGCCTAACTGTCTCTTGAAAGGTTGTCCCTGCGTTCTTCGTTAAGGCAAGCCGTACAATATATACTTTTCTGAATCAAAGTTCGTTATGACGAATATCTCAGACCTTAGGTACAGGCTAAATTCATTCATGATAATGTTTTTTGGATATGACACGAAAAACCATATGTTACTTATTTTAGTCTGTCAGTCTGTGTGCCGGTCTGTCAGCTAATCTTAAAATTAGAATGATGGTTCACACTATTTCAATAAGAAAAACAGAATTGAAATGTCACCTGCAAGACAAAAAACAAAATGTATTGCCACAGAATTGTCTATTGTATTCACATTGTTCTTGAAACAGACCACAGTGAAAAGTGAAAAGTATTACAATAAAGAAAAATCTGAACATATATGTGACCCTAAAATGTCAAGATTTAATTTCACCACTGTTTTATACAGTCACATCACAACGAGGTTGAAAAAGAGTCCCAGGAGCTGGTCTGGTTATAGTTATTGGGATTTATATCATATATATTGGAAGGTAATGTGATGTCGGATTTTTAAAGAATGGATGAGTGAACCGCTAGAGCAGATCGCCAGGCGGGCGCTGCTTCTTACCGCCGCGTCGTCATTGGAATGCCTACTGTCTCTTGAAAGGTTGTCCCTGCGTTCTTCGTTAAGGCAAGCCGTACAATATATACTTTTCTGAATCAAAGTTCGTTATGACGAATATCTCAGACCTTAGGTACAGGCTAAATTCATTCATGATAATGTTTTTTGGATATGACACGAAAAACCATATGTTACTTATTTTAGTCTGTCAGTCTGTGTGCCGGTCTGTCCGCTAATCTTAAAATTAGAATGATGGTTCACACTATTTCAATAAGAAAAACAGAATTGAAATGTCACCTGCAAGACAGAAAACAAAATGTATTGCCACAGAATTGTCTATTGTACTCACATTGTTCTTGAAACAGACCACAGTGAAAAGTGAAAAGTATTACAATAAAGAAAAATCTGAACATATATGTGACCCTAAAATGTCAAGATTTAATTTCACCACTGTTTTATACAGTCACATCACAACGAGGTTGAAAAAGAGTCCAAGATCTGGAGCTGGTCTGGTTATAGTTATTGGGATTTATATCATATATACGTATATTGGAAGGTAATGTGATGTCGGATTTTTAAAGAATGGATGTGTGAACCGCTAGAGAAGATCGCCAGGCGGGCGCTGCTTCCTACCGTCGCGTCGTCATTGGAATGCCTAACTGTCTCTTGAAAGGATGTCCCTGCGTTCTTCCTTAAGGCAGGCCGTACAATATATACTTTTCTGAATCAAAGTCCGTTATGACGAATATCTCAGACCTTAGGTACAGGCTAAATTCATTCAGGACAACCTTCCTTAGAGTGAGTCCTCCCGTAACGGAACGCCATGGCGACGTGCCAGCATCCGTAGTCAGTTCTATTGAAGTATCTAGAACGAGTTCCCTGACCTGGCAACCATCTTGGCGACGTCGCCTATTTTAAAACATGACCACACCGTCTCCTGACTATGCGCCGTTTGGCGACACCCGCTGGCGACTCAGAGATGCAGACAACAACTCCAATGAAGCACGTTGCTAGGCAACGTCTTTTAAAATACCTGTAATATTCATTTCTATTTCTGTTATTCTTACTGTTTATAAATGACTTGTCCAATTGTCTTTCCAGCAAAAATAATTTTTATAAAAAAAATAAATGCTTTTGCTATTATTAATAATAATAATAATAATCGTCAATAACATTAATGATTCCGTTATAAAAGGGCGAAGCTTAGGTATTCTTCCACTTGATCCATATATAAAAAAAAGAAAGTATGATACTGAACAAAATTATGTAAATACATTTAAATTTGAAATATAATCACCAAGCACATGCACTTTAAAAAAAATTACACTTATGCCGAAGGTGCTTTTTCAGATAATATTTTAACCTAATCAAATACAATGATTTGTACAGAGTAACTGCGTTAACTGTGAAAGATCGGTTAAATAAAGCTGTCTTTTGGTGCGACACTATGAATAAAAGCGAAGATCTGATAACTCTATTGGATGAAATTATATCTAAGCGAGGTATAAGTTTATTTTTCAAATATAAAGGTTTTTTATCAATTTCAATTTTGTGTACGAGAGTCAGAAAATGGTATCAGAATAGCCCAATGACTTTTAACCAGCCCATACTATTAATGCTCCTTGAAGTATGGTCATACTTTTTCTAATTATTCATCGGACGGCAACAATTATTTTGGATTTTTTATAGTCGTTTTGCAATGGTTTGATCTAAACATGGATAATAAAGAGTAATGCAATATAGAATTTTTGCTTTCACATAATGCTTTTTTAATAAATAACATTTTTAAGGAATTTGACTGACGTTCTCAAGGAATCTTAGTTTAGACGATTTCTTGGCAAGTATAGCGTTGAAACCTATATGTTTAAGGCAGCAGCGGTTGCGCAGAGGTAGACGTTATGGGTCTCTAATCAGTCGCAGTGAGCTGCGCGGGTGTCGAATCCCGTCCAAGAGAATTCTTCTCTTGGCTATGGATGGTTGTTGAATGTAGGCAATGTCAGGTCCTAAGCTGCTTAAATTTCGAAAAACTACCCAATAGGATCGCTACTATGTCATGGCCATCATTAACACTAAATTTAAGTCCTATAGGTTTTAGAAGTGCCTTCCAGAGGCTACACAAAAGAATCCAACAACTGCTGGCTGTCGTGGAGGGGCCAATTCTAGTAAGTTTCTATGTTAAACAGATCTAGCCACACTTTAGATATCAAAATTGCTTTTATATATACATATATATATATATATATATATATACACATACATATACACATATACACACATATATAAGAGTTACACAATAACAAATAAATAAAAAGTTGAATATACAACATTGCATCATTAATCCTACTGCATATCAAACAAATAACGTTTTAGTTTGAATTTGTTCATATTAATTAAGAAGCTTGAGTTCTTGTGGCAGCTGATTATACATCCTGATATCATTATATATGAACGATCTTTGAAACATGGCGGTCTTATGCTGCGGAACAGTGTAGTTCAATTTTGATCTTATATTTTGATGATGCGTATCTTTGCGAGGTATGAAATGTTTGATCAGACCTGGAGGATTTGGAGTGTTGACCAGTTTATTACAGTAAATTACACAGGTGAAGGAGTCCCCTATTTTTCATGTTAAGCCATTCACACTCTCTGATTTTGTGTGATATGTGGTCATACTTCCTAATTCCGTATACCAGCCTACAGCAGCTATTTTGAACCCGTTGTATTTTTGTTATGTCAGCACTAGTCAAGCACGGCCCATAAATAGAGCTACAATAGTTGAAATTACTAAGCATCAAGGTCTCACATGAAGTTCTTTTTAGTTCTTTACGTAGAAAATGTCGACTGCTATAAATCATTTTGAGAGAACTAAATGCTTTATTTACAAGCGTTTGAATATGGAGTGAGAAACGAAGGCTTGGATCAACAGTTAAGCCTAAATTACGAGAAGGATCACAGAAACTAAGCACTTCGCTTGCAATTTTCATCGAAAGAGTGTCCTTTAAAATATTTATACTATTTTTATTGCCAAAAAGTATTACTTTTGTCTTCTTAGAGTTGAGCTTTAGGTTGTGCTGCTCTGATAATGTGTTTATCGATTGAAGCTCTTCATTCAGAGTTCGTTCTGCTGCAGATCTGTCTTTCATGGAAAAGCTAAAGTAAACTCGAATATCGTCAGCGTACGATTGTACCTTGACGTTTTGTATCTTTGATAGGATTTCTGCTGTGTATATTATGTTAACAAAGGCCCAAGTATGGATCCTTGTGGCACCCCTGACAAGATATCTGTGCTTGCCGAATAAGAACCGTCAATATGAATTTTCTGGGAGCGTCTAAGTAAGTAGCTCCATATTAAAAATAGTGAGGGGTCAGTAAAACCATAGTATTTGAGCTTTGAGCACAACAATTCATGATTTCCAAAAGCTCTGGAAAAATCAAAAAGAACAAGAGCGCTAAACAAACCTTGATCATACGCCATTAAAATATCTGAGGTTATCGTAGCTAGTGATGTTTCAGTACTTCTTCCAGGTCTGAACCCAGACTGGCAGTCAGGAAATAAACCATGGACTGAAAAGTATTCATGAATTTGTATATATAGATGTGAATAAGTGATATAAGCCTGAGATCGGAGAATTCCGCAGGATTATTTATTTTAGGGATAGGGATACCAATAGCAGATTTGGAAAATAAGACCTCTCTATGCAGCAGTTAATAATATGCGCTATATAGTTATCAATGAAAGGGCTGCACAATTTGAGCATTTTTGCATTAATGTCATCAGCACCAAAAGCATCTGATTGTAAGCTATGCAACAGTTATCATCCTGAACCAGAAGCTTAAATTAGCATTATGAACATTAGACGAATAATATTCGATTTTTTTGTCGCAAACAGATGTAACACATTGTGAATACGATGCAAAGTGATTACTTATGTAGATCATCAGGATTACTTAAATGAGCTGGAATTGAGGTTTTACGTCACGACCACACACTTAATTGTTTTAAGGCATTCCAAGTACCTTTAATGCCAGTATTACTAGCGTAAATCACGCCTAGTAGCAGCCAAAGTATAGTTCTCCTTATATATAGCGTAGTGATTCTCCTGTTTGCTTCTTTTGAATTTTTGCAAAGCCCTATCGCGCACTTCTTGCAATAAGCCTAAGATTGTTGGTAAGCCAAGGTGCGGGTTGCTTAGTTACTCTCTTCTCAGTACTAGGTGCATGGACATCGAACACAGCTAGTATGAAAGAAGTAAACATATCTATTTTAGCGTCAATGTCTTCGGTTCTGATTAATTCAAACCATGATAGTCCAGTTAACTCCGTCAGAAAAACGTCGAAATTTAAACGTTCAAAATGACGACATTTGACTATTTTCACATGATTATTGTTAATAGGAAAGCAGATTTTCATAAAAATCAGATCATGATCTGAAACAGGATGTACCAATATATTGTACCCGATCGTTGAACAATGTCGACATCTCACATTGACGCTAGCACCCAAATTGACAAACATATACATGACATTTCGATGCTTTCAAATATGATTTTCAATGCAAACTGAAATCTGAATGATACACGGACATGATCAACTTGACATCACACCAAATTACACTTGGTAATCGTTTTGCGTGGGGAACAAAAAATTTTCTGTCCTAAAAATGGCTTCTCATAATGAGTTTTCCGATTATCCAGAAAGATTCCTGACTACTCACATAAAACAATTACATGTTCACAGGCGGTATAATACAGCACTAATTTTATGTAAGCAAGGGTTGAACCTTTTGTTAAAAAAAACGAACAAGAGACACTTCAGGACGGAAATATGACTTGCAGATGTTTCAAATTACACTTGGGCTTCTCTTAGGCGGAATTTTTTCAGAAGGGTCGCGTATACTTGACATATTGTTTCAGCAAGACAATGCTCTTGGCCAAAGTGCAGATGTTAACGTATACAGGGTGTTTATTTTTGTCCACATGTCAATATAGTTTGGAACTTTTAACTCTATTTCACATTTTCTTTGATTGTGCATTTCTAAAAAAGTAGTAGCCGAAACGGAGGTGATATTATTAACGCCTAATGACTCCTTTATGATGCTGCCCATACAAACCATCTACAATCAATACTTATTATGTAGGTATTTTATTCATGTAGGTAACCCTACCACATGTTTTCATAATTTTAAACAAACAACCTTTTCAGATAAATCCTAAATGCCATACCTGCACGTTCATGTAACCACGTTTCTTCATGGCATAATAATATGGTTTTAATAAAGTTTTACTTTATAGTCGCTACTACAGCAACAAACAAGCCATAAAAAGGATATAAAACCTTTCACAGTTGATATTTAGTATATAAGTAAAGAGAAAATAATATGCAATAAAGTACAGCGTGAAGGTATTGTGTGTTTCTAAAAAATATTATGATGAGATGAGATTTTTTTTTCTAAATGAAGAATGAACACAATCATTTTTCTTAACACGATATAATTATACTAATTTTACGCAACATGAATATCGAAACAATTTCGCCTAACAGCTGTAAGCTTAGATATCCGATTTCCACAACAAAAGAGGAAAAATATGCGGCACTGGCGATGTAACCTCTGTTTTCTTTGTTAACGAAGGATAAAAGAATGTATTATCGAAAAATGTACAGCTGACATCTGGGTTTCGTATTACGGATAATTTGCCGTCAAACATATGTCGAAGGATTTCTTTTTCAGAACCGTAATAACCACTACGTGTACTGCAATCAGAAAAATGGTTGTGACTGCAGTATTTCATCTTACCGATATAAGTATGTTTCATGACAGTGGCAGATAATTAGAACGATGACCAAACCGAGAGCATTCAAACAAATATTAACGAAAACAAGTATTAATGTCTCTCAAAGTCGAACATTAATGACGATACATCTAAAATGCTATTAACTGAGTTGTAATTAAGGCATGTCAGTCATTATCTTGGAAAAGTAAGAGGTTTTACTATTTTGTGAAGCCAATCTAGCCAATAGCTTAGTTGAAGGATATTATTTGCATTTTTTTTTGTCTGAACTACAGATGTTAAGCTTCATGATCACTGTGAAGATATCCAATCGCAAGGTATACTCCTCTTTGTATCCTACATCTTTCCTAAGATATTTGTAAAATTTTGTAGTGTTCATTCGATTCAGATGTTAATGCATTTCTTTAAATGCATTGAGTTACTTTTTATATGAGATTGATAGGGATTGTATATAATAATAATAATATTTATTCACTAAATGTACAAAGAAAACAACATGAGTAAAAAAATATTGAATAAACACAGACCCAATAGGAGGCATTACCTGTGCATGGGCCAGGAATTTCAAGGTATAACATACAAATTATAAAAAAGAATAGTACAAGAATAAGTCGCAGTTGATTATGAATTTACTGGATGTTCGTATTCATGAGTTTATGCATTTTAGTCTCTGATATATAACGTAACCATTTTATCAAATTTCTCTTGAAATAAACGTCGAAATATTTAAGTAAAATTTCATAAAATGTTGGCGCTAGATAGAGATATGACCGCTGCATTATAGATTTATGTGGCTAAGGAACTACTGTACCACGAATTTTGTACCTTGCATAAAGATTATGTTTAATTTTTTTGGTCGGTGTTGATGAATTTATGGTAGTGAGTAATAATGTGTAAGAAATAAAGCTGGCTTATATGATAGATTTGTACATCTCCGCATAATTCGTCAGTGGAATAAAGTTTCGTTCTTTTAATATCATTTTTAGGATACTTTTTTGAAAAATATGGTGATATACCATATTATGTGAGATGAGGCTCATTCGGTGTATGGTCTAGTATCGCATTTAAGCTTGTACGAAACAAGTCTAACGTTCTTTAAAATATAACTGACAATGATGTCTCAACGTAAGTCAGGATCCAATACTATTCCAATCTATTCTATGTTTGGCATTCTACTTTGCACTTTTTGATCACTAATATTAAAATAGTTGATGCTTAATTTTCTGCTATTAAACCACCGAATAATTTTGATAAAATCATGTCATATTCATATAATATTGCAGTATCATCTGCAAAACTGGAAAACTGAATTAATTTGGAAATATCGTTTAAATATATATTAAATAACAGTAGACCGAAGAGTGTTCCTTGTGGAACAGCTCACTTGATTTACATTACCTTGCTAAACATCCGAGAACTTGGCAATCACGCATTTTTTTGAAGATAAAGTTTCTGAGAAAAGTGTCTTTATATCAAAACGCAATTTGTGGATGACCTCCAATGTGACCTAGGAAATGACCATAGCTGTCATTTAGTGGTCAAGTTTGTAAATTCAAGTAGCAATCATTATTTTTCTCAGCAGATTAGTGTCGATCCAAAAAATCAGTGGCTGCCAAGTTTTCTAACTCTTCGAGCATTTAATAGACGTGCCTTTTCAAGAATCTAAGATCAAATCAGAGTCTACAATACCGTATGCAATTTGGTATAATGGCTTCAAGAAATCAAGAAACGTTACACTCCATCAATAACAACTTTTAAATTATACGTTTGACAGTTGTAGGAAATTGCTACTTTTCGTTAAGTCATCTTTATGCCATTTCACATATATCGATAGGTGGCTATTTGTATTTGCTGAATTGTTACGATTGTACTTTCCTTTAACGGTCTTTATATTCAGACCGGAAATAAACACGATGTAAAAAGAAATTCAAATTACATACATGTGTGACTTCACATGCAGCCACTGGAAACTACTTTTGTAATTTGTGGAACTTCAAAGCCTTCAACAGAATTGATTATATCACGAACATATCATGTAGTTGATGACGCTTCAAGCAAATTCTAAGAAACGAATTATTTTAAGGTATATTAACCCTTCGTGATTCATCACACCTAAGGTTGCGAACATTTATTACTCAACAAATCCCTATTTCAATGTTGATATGCATCTTCCTTAATTTGCAATTGCACAAAGCATACGCAGTATAATATAAACACATTATGAGTGTAATAAAACGTTGCATTCTAATTAACAATAATAAAACAAGATAAAAAAAAAATGGTTGTTAATGGTTTTCTCGCCAGTGAATCGGTGATTCACCATCAGGTTCAAGCTACCGAAACATAGGAGGTGACTAATGAGACTGCGATGCGGTTCAAATCACGGCATCGGATGAAAGACGGATACTCAACTGACTTGCTTTAAGAGGAAGGTATTTTGATAATAAAATATTAGGCCCGATTTCACTTTTGACCCACATGAATAAAAATTTGCGCCTATGAGACAAACTCGACCAATCAAAAGCTGTTTTTGGAGTAGAAAATCCGTATTTTGTCATTTAACCTTCAGAAAGTTTGCGGCTGAGGCACAAACACAACCAATCGGAAACAAGTGTCGTATTTACCTTGATATAACCAAATTAAAAACAACATAAATACCTGAAAAAATTGAAAAAAAAGATATAAGGGTTATTAATTAGGCAGAGCCGTCTTCGGAGTTTTATAGGCCCTGAGCCACAGGATAAAGTATGTGCCCTGCCCCGACACTAATTGCAAATTTTGCCCCCCATGACACAGCGCCCTAAGGCCTCATTTGCTTGCAGTCTGTAGCTGGCCCTCTAATCAGGTGAAGATTTCAACAATTCATCAACTTTCATTGTAAACATATTTTTCTATTTCTATTGAGAATCATGACAAAATAAAATCATCGTGCTGGCATCCCTACTGGACGGTGGCTCGACTACGAACTCGAACCATACCGTGCGGTGACCGCGATGCTCAGGCGCATTTAGAAGTAAAACGAAGCACGAAAAGTTGTTTTCTCTGTAGACCCTCTGTATATACATACATATATTATAGGCATATACAGATATATTAACAAAAAACATACGTTACATGCATGCCTTTATTATAAATAGTATAATTACAATGTACTTATCTTACAAATATCGCCCGGACATAGACAGTGCGCAAGCCATAGCGGCACGGGTATCATGTAACAAACCAATAAAACGTCAAAAAAAACCTACAAGATGTCACCTTGCAAACTAGGTAGTTTTTAGGACGCAAACAATCATTCCACGTTTGCTCACTAGGATCGTTGTGAACGTCCATCTAATGAGGAATCACTCAACTAAACTAAACGCATTATTGGTTGCATATGTTTTGTGAGGCCAAATGGTCCTTGTCTGTAGTTTTTATCTCTGAGAAGAAAGTTGGTTGAATAGCAAGATCGCATCTATAGTCAACGCCAAACAAAGTGGCGTGCACGTCATCACGATAAAAATTCCCCGACCTAATGCCTAGGTTTCTATCACAAACAATTGCTCTATTGCAGTTTCATATTAATGTGATATATAAATTGTAAAATGGTCATTACTCTCTTATTATGGTTAATAGTCATATAAACATTGTTATTAAAATATCACATAAGTTGCTTTCTGATAAACTTAGACGCATTATGCGAAATAAAATGTTTTGCAAACGCTCCAATCACTTATCGACATGTAAACGCACTAAACCGATTTCGCAGCGTTGACACATTGTCACCTTGAAACTTATTTAAACTGGGAACTGACATTTGTATTAATTTTGACACTGAATCAATTTGTGGCATTTCAAATCTTTATAAATCCTTTGGCCCCGCATACTGTAAAACACACAACAACTGTTTGTTTCAAAACAAAATTATTCATTTTACGAGTAGATAAAGGCAATTTTGGTATACAAAGATGCCCAAACAGTTAAATAGTCGGTGTAAGGAACTCGTGGCCTCGTTAATGCACTACTTTGAGCAAGAAAGGGACAACAACGGGCCTTTGTTGCCTTTAAATGCTGTTCAAGAGGTGTAGGTTACTAATAATTATATGTAATGTATATTAATAATAGTGAAATTTTATTTTATTTTTTGTAGCGTGTTGCTGCTGCTTTAAAAATTAGTTTAAGGACAGTTAGTCGTATTTCCGAGGGTGTGAAAAGTGATGCAAATTTAGAATCGCCCAAGAAAAAGCGGAGTTATATTAAACGTGTAACCAACACAGCGACATTGGATACAAGTGCCATTCGAGAAGTGATCTATAATATGTATCACAAAAGTAAGATCTTATTATAATAACTTAGCAGAAATTTGCATTAATTTGTTAACTAAATTATAATGTCATATTACACATGGTTTCAGAAGAACAAGTTACGATACAAACTTTATGGTCTCGATTAAGAGATAGGGCATTATTTGATGGTAGTGCCACGTCTTTAAGGCGGTTGCTTATAGATCTTGGATTTAAGTGGCTTAAGGACAATCCGCGACGAGGGCTCATGGAACTACCAAGTATAGCTTTGAAAAGGGTGGAATTTCTAAGGCAATACAATCAAGCCAAGGTTGAGGCCTTATACCAGTTTGTCTTCCTCGATGAAACTTGGATATTTCAAAATGGGACCATAGGTCGCTCTTGGCAAAATGGAAACCAAAAAAGCGTGAAAGCTATTAAAACAGATGGTAAAAGGTATGTACTTTTACACAATTTGCACTATAAAATTTAAAACTAATATATTTTAGATACATTATATTACATGCTGGAAATGAAAATGGGTTTATTGAGGGTAGTGAAGCGATATTTTCTTCGAAAACAAAATTGAGCGATTACCATGGAGAGATGAACCAGGACAATTTTTTGAAATGGTTTCAACATCAGTTATTAGAAAAATTGGAGAGTCCATCTATGATTATACTGGATAACGTCCCTTATCACAGCATGATATTGAACAAAGTGCCCAACAATGCATGGACAAAAAAAATATCCAAGACTGGTTGACAAATCAAAACATACCATTTTTAAACACAATGTTTAAAACAGAGCTATTGAGTATTGTTGCTCGGTACATAATGCTTCTTAATTATATATATTTTGGTCGACAGTTTATATTTCTTTTGTTTATTCCTATTCTTAAAATAACTGCTTTTTTAGAAACAAGCCACCTAAAATATACGTGATTGATGAATTGGCGGAACAACATGGGCACAAAGTTCTTCGTCTGCCTCCTTACCATTGTATATTTAACCCTATTGAGTTAATTTGGGGCATAGCAAAAGGTTACTATAACAGACATATTGGTAGAGATGGTAACAGTGAAAAAGACTGTTTGGATATGTGGAACGAGGCTCTACAAACGGTTACCCCAGACATGTGGAAAAATAGTGTTTGACATACTGAGCAAGAAATTTTTAAATGGTATGAAAGAGAACGAATTTTTGATCGACCAGACATCGAACCTTTAATAATCAACTTTGAGAGTGATGAAGATTCAGATTCAGACAGCGCTGAAGAAAGAAACTCCGACTAACTTTATTGTACAGAAAAAGCTTACACCAGTAGCTTTCCTAATTTTAGAATGCATTTTTCTGTATGAATTCTGTAAAATAAATACCATGCATAAAATTTGGAGGACCCCATTTGGATTTTTATTCAGTACCTTTAAGCTATCAATTAAATATGGTAGTTTCATAGTGTCATCTGATCAATAATTGTCATACTTAATGATTATGCAAGTACAGATCTATAATTTTATTATACTATTATTTTTGTTCTCATTTGAGGTTAATATTGCTTATAAACCTAGATATGTAAATAATAAATTTTATGATTTTACAAAAAGTTTGGCAACAATGTAAATTTTTCAACACACCCACCTTGATGACGTGCACGCCACTTTGTTTGGCGTTGACTATAGATGATTATGTGTATTGGTCAGCATGTGTATAAGGTCAGTGATATTTGCTGTGTGAGAAAATCGTTACTGAATTTGCTGCCAATGAAGTATATCTATTGGCTGTGCCCGACGGGTTATTTTTATGTTGGGTTTTCTGAAGAGAGGTTATGTTCAAAGTTATAAATTACGAAAAACTGAGGAGAATTACAGAAAATCATCACCGCGCCCGCGTTGTGTGTAATTACTGTTAGCATGTAAATGGCTTGTAATTTGACAGTGTATAGTGAATATAATTATTTCCTATCTCTCTCATTTTTGGAATTCAGCAAATTTGTATATGTAATTTCCAGAATGGATAAGAAAAAGTGGATGCGCAACTAATTTCTAGCTTTGAATCTCAATTAAGTGTATTTGAGACAAGAACCCAATGTAATTATCATCAACACATACAACTTACAGCTTAGACCTCCAGTAATGCCATCTCAGAAGCAGATTTTACATCACATCAGAGCCAAAGATTGATAACAAGCCTCATGACGTTTAGGCAACACGTACAACTAAGTGCTAAGTTAATATCTTGTAGAAAAACCTACATAAGGTCAAAAAAAACAGCATTATGTCAAAAAAAATGGCATAATGTCGCTGCTCAAGATACCTGATACCCGTTTAGGCCTCAGTGACAAAAAAAATAGAACACCAAATAGAACGATTTTATTTGAATGGAATTTTATATACAGTTAGACATAAGCAAGAACAAGTCGTGATTATGTTTAGAAGTGTAGTATCTCTAGATTTATGAATCAGGTCAAGATGGCACTTTTATTCCTCAAATCCCACACATGGGCCAAGAGGCCAAGAAAGGGTCTGATATGAGCGTTATTGAGGTAGTCAATTGTAGATACAGCAAAATGGAGTCGGATTCTATTTTGATGGAAAATAAGGTTTTGAAGCATTTGAAGATATAACAAAAAGGTTTCCAATATCTCCTGTTGTGCCGTCATACGTGCTCTCATGAAAACTAAATGTGACTTAGCACCTTACTTGATGGTACCTCAAATCATAACTCCTAGCGTACGGTGCGTGTGCCATGCAGCTGATTGTTTTACAAGCTTCTATTTAACTTGACCTATTAGAATCTGAGTGACCGACAAATCTTGGAGCTGAAGTTTGACACAGCTAACTTTAACCAATTGAAACTTTGGTACGCGTGAAAATACAAAATAAATTTACTGCCACCATTTAGAACCCAATATGGCGAATACTACACAATGGAGATTCATCATTTCCACAGTAGCCCCTATAATATGGATAATATCAAATAAAAGGGCTTGATTAGATAAACACAATAAGCAAAGTGACGCCATGCTAAATGCAATATGGCGGCTGCCGCAAAATGGCGAGTTACATTTTTCACAGTCACCCCTATGTTATGGGTATTAAATGAAAGAACTTAATGAAAGAAACCCAATAAGCAAAGTGAAGTGATTCTAAATACAATATGGCGCCCGCCCCATGATTGGGTTTATAATTACAATAGTCATCCCTATAATATAGGTATCAAATTAGACGGCTTTATGAGAGGAACATAATAAGCAACGTGACGTTACTTCAAGTCCATTATGGTCACAACAAAATGGCGATTTATAAATTCCATAATATAGTCATCCATATAGTATGGATATCATTGAAAGGGTTTGAAGAAGTCCAATATGGCTGCAGCCGATAAATGGAGATTTATAATTTCCATGGTCACCGCAATGGTACGGGCTTAATGAGAGAAACGTCATTCTAAATTCCATATGGCGATCACCGCAAAATATCGAATATCGAAATTTTATAATAAAAATAAATTAAGGAGTTTAAGGGAGTCCTATTAATGAAATATATGAGAATTATATAGAAATTACCAAGCTAGTTATCCAATTGGAAATACTTAAACGATAATGGAGCTCCTTAATCTTAAGTTTTCAAAAGGAGCGTGCTACGCTTTGACAGCATGACGGAAAAAGGTGTAACACGCTTTTGCTTGAAAACTTCATATAAAGGACCTTCATTATGGTTTAAGTATTTCCCATCGAAGAAATTAAAATTTTTAGTTCACTCTATTAACAGGTAAATAAAAGTTTTTAAAAATGTATTTTGTTATTTTATTTATTAACATATCACTCTCAGGTATATTTTTCCATAAATAATACGTTCGCAATTTCATAAATATAAAAAAGATGATGAGTTCTCTTAATGCTGATCTAGAGATCGGAGCGTTGGGTCAGAACACAAACCTAAGACTAGACAAAAAACGACTCGAGATCTTCTAAAGATAAGGTTCATGATGTGGACATAATCCATCTATAGACATATCTAAATTGGGTTTTATATGTGCTTTAATCTCATGGATTTGTTATTTAAATTGATGGTCTATGCTCAAACGAACAGATTGGAGTTAAAGTGATAGAAATTATGCATGGGTGCATCGTAATGTGTTTCATCTCGTCTATGTGATTAGGAATTGAGATTCAGAAGGGTCATTATGAATACTGCGTTTTCGTTATATGTCGTTTTGGATGTGTAGTGCGTTATTTCTTTGGCACAAATCAATATCCTCGAGTGCCTAGAAGCAAGGGAAAGATTGTACTGGTTATTTCCACTTGTATACGGTTTTTTGGGAGCTTCATTTGATCTTAGATATAAAAAAAAATTGTTACAGATGATGTTAATAAAGTAAACTCACCATACGTCAAGGGATCATTTTTTCTGAGATTTTTTCGGTTTACTAGATACAGGGTGTCAATCTTTTTTTGAAAAATCTTTTTTTCAAATGCAATAATACTTGAGCCAATTTTGTTCAAATTTGATGGAACATAGTGTGGCACGTACCGATATATCGCTCAAAGTTTAACTAAGTTCAATGAAGAAAAACGCTATATTCAAGTGGCGAATTACCATTGCCATCCAGATAACGAGATAAATCCGTGCAGCTGTGAGTCTTATTGACAAAAGCATATTGTCTAAAAGTTCGGCGATATGTCTAAATTTCAGTATATACCAAGAAAATCGGCCAAAATGTTACTTATTACGTTTTTTTTTTTTTGGAAGAATACGTGTTCTCAAAAAAGCTTGATACCTTGGCATCCTGGAAAAGAAGATATCCCTTACCATGTTCAAATGGATTTTTTTGTTAGAACAACTCAGGTAACCACCCCTTGAAATTTGTCCAGGTACCTTATTGACATAGAGGCATAGAGTGCTACCAGTGTTGAAAGCCTGTCAGAAATTGGATAAGATGAGTTTGGTAGAAGTTCAGTCGCTGCAACTGTGACACATTCTAACAATAACTTAAAAGGATACCTATATTAAGTTATAAAAACATGTGTGTTATGTCTTTCTGAGATATTTTCCTCAAGAGGTCATCAAGAATAAGAAATATGACATAATGACATGTAATTATTATCAGAAAGCACACATATATGTAAATGATAAAGTATCTGTATATCTGTAGGAGGTGTTGTAATGGATCTCCTGGTAGCAATTCATGCGAGCGTTCATGGAGCTTGGTAGGATAGCTGTCAAATGGTTGGTGGCAGTTTAAAGGGACTGATAGTCACTATCGCATCTAAGTGGTGCACATGGTGTTTCAAATTCGAAACTCACTAATGTGATCTCGAAAACTGTAAGAGATACGAAGTCGCTTAACTGGGGGCAGAGTTGCGTATTTAGGTAATCAACAAAATGCCGCTCAGAAAGTTTCGAAACTCAAAATAAAAACGAATTTTCCGATTTAAATCGATTCAATTTTTTCCTTACTTTAATTGTAGTGGGATTTCAAAATAAAATGCACATTCACATTTTCTTCTACAAAATGGCACAATTAGAATTCTAAAATGACGTTTCGTCTCTTAACAACCAGCATCAACTTCATTTTTTCTCATAGACGCCACATTGAATATTTGCGCAGATGAATAGAGTTCTTAATTCTGATTTCAAAAATGTATTATATGTCATACATTGACATTGCATATCCTTAGTTATTCTAGAAAAACAGAATTTCCTAGGTAGGCCTTGAAATTATCAGATTTCATTTGTTTCATATACCAGACCAGACCTCAAATTGTACATAGTAACAGAGTTTGGAGGACGGAGAAGAATAGAAATGACTCGAGCAGTGAACAATCTACAGAGAAGAGTCAGGCTTTGCCTACAAAATAACAGACAGTTTGAACATCTGCTATGATTTACCTCTGCTTGTTTATGATTATTATTGTTATTACCATCAATGAAATGTTCATGTGTTCAGGATTCACCATATTTTTTTATTTCCTTATGATTTTCATCCAACAGCAAATTCATTGCGCATTAAGGAAATACGTTACAGAATTTAGGACTGACAAGTCTATTTAAATGTGCAAAACTCAAATATAGCGTCCATATGAAGAAACAAAGTTGGTGATGGAAGTCCAAAGAAAAAATGTTGAATTGAAAATTGGAATAAACCATCTTGTATAGGAGAATAAGTAATAATGACAGCATGCAATTTATTTTGAGATATCATCGCAAATGAAATAAAATTGACTTTGGGATAAATCTGGAATGCGAAACAAATCTAGTAATTTCAAGGCCTGCCTAGGAAATTCTGATTTTTTTGAAATAACTAAGGTTTGGCAATGTCAATGTATGAGTTCATTTTTGAAATCAGAATTAAAAACTCTATTAATCTGTAAGAAAATCCAATATAGCGTCCATAATGAAAATAAAGTTGATGCTGGAAAACAAAAGATGAAATGTCATATTGAAATTCTAATTTACCATCTTGTAGAGGATAAAAGGTGGCAATGTTAATCTGGAGTTTATTTTGAAGTTTCATTACAAATAAAATCAGGACAATGTTAAAATGATTTTGGGAAAATTTTTGTTTCTCTCCGGAAGTACTTTGAATTTCGACACTTTCTAGCCGGATTTTGTTAGTTACCTAAATACGCAACTTTGCTACCATTCAAGTGACTTCGTATCTCTTACAGTTTCCGATATGCCAACGATGAGGGTCGAATTTGTAACTCCCGGTATAGTGAGTTCGATCTGCACCACCCTGTATTTATGTTGAACGCACAAATTAGCACTAGGCCTCTCCAGACACGTTTATAATTTACACAGTTGCCAACCCCCTTGCATTTTCGAATCGGTACCATATGGTTGTCCGTATGGTTCCTTATGTTGTCGACACCGCCATTGTATTACGTTACCCATAGGAAGCGACACACGTGTTCGGGCCACATGAGCAGTAGGGGTTCTACTGGATTTTTTACGACCACTTTTCCTTCCGGCGAAACTAATTGTTGTCTTAAGAAATATCGAGACCTACCGCATGGTTTCAGCCTTATAAATGCAGTACCAAGACATTGAGAGCTTCCGATGACATCCGAGTAATTTAGTTCTTAAAAAGGATATAGTGCACATAAAATGGTATATGTTTCTATATAAAAGTAGTTGCAATCGCAGAACACAGAAATGAATTTAGAAACGTATTTTTTTCGACATAACATTTTCACTCTGTACAAGGTCCAGATAAGGCCTTGCCTCGAGTATTGCTCACATGTTTGGAGTGCTGCCACCGATTCTTTCTCACCGATGGGCGACCGGCGATCTAGATCTCTTCTACCGCTATGTTAACGGGCTTTGCTCCTCCATGGTGCCGTGGTGCAATGTGAATGCCAAACAGACTTACGTACATCTAGAACTTGGCGATACGATCACTCCTTTGTCGCTAGGGTATAGAGATTGTGGAACAATCTGCCTAGTTCCACCAGCCTTAGAGCATTCAAAAATCCAATTAGCAACGTGTTTTGATGCTCCTCACAGCAGCCGCGGGGTCCCAGCATTTAGGCTTCTGCCTACGCGGATGTTTCGGTATTAAGAAGGTTGTAGTGCAGGAGTTCCCAACCACAGGGGCGCGCCTCCCAAGGCGGGCGTAGAGAGATGCCAGGGGGGGTGGAAAGCGTTTGCATTTTAGAAAAAACAAAAAAAAAGCAAACAACATTAACAAATAACATTACAATGTAATGTTTAATTTACACGCATAAAATTAGGAACTAAATATCATATTCACTTATTCTGTCAACCGCTGTTTCAAAACCCGGCGTCGTCAATCGCAGTTTATACAAGTTTCGGCAAGTCACATGAAATCCGCGCGCAACCCTGCCGTGCTCCGCTCAACATTCACCACTTAGAAAACAATTGTATATGTATACCTACCAGACGCGGATGAGCATCTGTGACATTCATTCCCACAAACTTGCGAAAAATTTGACGTTTCGATGTGCATGTTTTGTTGAGAAATCTGTTTGAGTATGTCAAATTATTGTGTCTCACTGTTAAAAGATAAGTTTGTGTATTTACAAACTTCAGTTATTTAATTTTTATTTAATTTACTAAATTGTTGATTGAGTGGACATGCGTTCATAGATCGGCCATTGGGACTTTTTTACCACATCACAATCAAGCCAACGTGGCGAAATAATTTTGAAACGATGAACTTTAGGTACCTAATATTGATTCCAAATGTATTTAAAATTACTATTATAAAGTCAACCTGTCTACAAAAATATAAATCTCCCGGTGGCCAATATACTGTTGAATACATTACGTCATCAAGATAAAATAATGGGCATATAATTAGTAATTTCATGTAGGTATTTTGCTTATTTATTGATTACTTATTTGTTTTATTGTTATAGGTGCAAAATGGCAACAAAAAAAAGAAAGTTTTCCGAAGATTACGTTAAGTTTGGATTTACCTTCATAGAAACAATTGCCTCAGTGTGTGATATGTATGAAGGTTTCAAGTAATGATAGCATGAGGCCCAATCGCCTTGAAAGGCATTTGAAGCAACAACATCCTATTCTGGTTTTGAAGACGAAAGAGTTTTTTCATCTAAAGCCGAATCACTCAAGCGGATGAGACTGGATAAATCGGAAAGTTACCGCACAGGTGTATCGCAGCATCTCAAAGCTTCATTTGAAATAGCTTCTAAGATAGCAGGGCAAAAGAAACCTCATATTATCGGTGGTGAATTAATAAAACCATGTATCCTAAAAGCCACGCAGATAATTTTAGAAGATGCAGAGCAAAAAATAAAGTCTATTTCTCTTTCAAATAACACAGTCAAGCGTAGAATCGAAGATATTGCAGCAGACATAAAGTCATAAATAATTAACAAAGTGGAATTATCGCCATTTTTTGTTATTAGTTGCGATGAATCCACCGACATCGTTAATTATGACTTTATCCAAGAAGATATTTTGCACTCCCAATCTTTGACAGCAGGTAATTCATCTGAAGATACGAGTATTAAATTCAATATCAAATTTTGTTGAAAAAAATGATTTGGATTGGAAGAAACTCATTGGACATTGGACTTTGCACAGATGGCGCACCTGCAATGATAGGTGTACGATCGGGCTTAGCTAAAAAGCTCAAAAAAAATCCACTAATGGTTAGTACACACTGTGTTATTCATCGGCAAGCTTTGGCTTCCAGAACATTGCCACAGAAATAGCGCCAGACTTTGGACTCGGCAATAAGGATTGTAAACTACATCAAGAGCAGCGCTTTGAACAGTCGGTTATTTTATTTTTGCGTGGATCTCGATTCTGATCACAAAGTTCTTGTATCCATACAGAAATACGCTGGCTATCCAAAGGCAACATGTTGGCTCGCCTTTATGAATTGAAAGAAGATGTAATTCTTTTTCTTGAGTTCAGAGAAAAACACGATTTCTTGACAATGTTCAAAGATGACACATTTCAGTGGAGGTTGGCTTATTTAACTGACATATTTGACTCCTTGAATGAGCTAAACTTGAAACATCAGGGCAGAAACAACACTATATATAATAAGCAATTATGATTATATTCAGGGGTTCATATCAAAGCTTCAACTTTGGAATCAAAAAGTGTTTTCTGAAAATGTTATCTCTTCTTCTCGGCTGTTTGAAGGAATTAAAAATAACATACTGGACACAAATTTAAAAGCTGACATAAAAACTCATATGCAAGCGCTGGAAGACGAATTTCGCCGATACTATCGAGACATCAATCCAGAGTCACCAAAAAATATGGCACATGACAAGAAATCCATTAATTTGTTGTCGATGTGTCACAATTACCAGGAGAAGTTCAGGAAGAATTTCTAGAAAAGAAGGCTGATTCGTCCATGAAAGATGACGTCTATCTTTTAATATTAGAGAAATTTTGGATCAAAAGGTTGCCTGTTAATTCGACACTTGCCTCTCTTGCTTTACGAATACTAGTTCCTTTTTCTTCAAATCACTTATGTGAGAATAAAAGTATTTGTACCTATATGATGTGCGTTTTTTTTGTATTTATTGAAAAAGTAAGGGGGGCATGAAAATATAATTTATAGTCCGGGGAGCCTGACCCAAAAAAAAGGTTGGGAAACCCTGCTGCAGTGTTTGGTTCTGCTACTTCCTTATAAATGGCACTAAAAACTTCAATTCCTTTTTGGCGTATCTCTAGTGCCTATTTTAATTAACTATCTTTAGGTAGAATACGTTAATCAATGCCTGAAGATAGGGATTGCAGATCCTAGTATCATCTAAGAGAGAGTTGAAAAATCAAACACTCTAACTCTTTTCAAAGTAGATTTTTATATTCATTTTTGTATTCTGCTACTGTCTCATAGATGTCGATGGTATCTTCCAGATCGCTGGAATACAGCTGGATACCTAAATCAATGCTTTAAGTAAATTTTAAGGTTAGAAACCTACCTTAGCGTAATCGAGTGGCACGTTGTTTTCTGGTCCAGTGAAAATCCCTTCACTGAAAAAGAAAAATTTAGTTACCACAAGACAGTACCAAACCACCACCAAACTCTTTTTTATAATTATTATGTTGTAGTTCTTCACAATTTTTGGACGTAGTAAAAGATCCTGCGAAATCGAAAATTAAAAAAAATAGAGGTATCTTGCGCATGTTTTTTCCACCGCTTACTAAAAAATATAAACCTGTCTATTGTCGGATTTTTGTAGTCATCTCTTCGGAAATTTGCCATGTGGCATGTCCCTCAATGGAGGCTAGTAAATCTCCGAAAATGCTTTCTATCTATAGTCGGTATTCAGTACCTATTAATAAGTTAACTACGGGAAAATGTATTCATATGTACAGGGTGCGGCAGAGAGGACGGACGTTTTTGGGATGGGTAGTACTCTCCGCCTCTGTCTACGAGAGAGGTGGGGAGGGTGCCGTTTGACTCGTGAGATCCTAGCATTATTTTACCAGTTGTCGTTATGGAGCCTTGGACGGTGGAGCACCGCGTTTTCGCCTATGATTGTTTCGTCCGAAATAATGAGTCAGTCATCGGCGAACAGCGTGAGTTACGTCGCCACTTCAACATTCATCGGAATAGAGCTGTTCCCTCTCGAAACACCATCCTTCGTTGGGTTGAATCACTTCGCAGGCGTGGTGAACTGATCAACAGAAGACCAAGAGGAGCACCGCGAACAGTACGAACTCCTGAAAATGTTGAACGCGTTCGACAGGTCTTTCTTCGCAATCTGACTCGATCTACCCGGAAACATGCTGCTGCACTTCGCCTTATTGATCGTTCGGTAAGGCGAATTTTGCATATGGATCTCCGCTTTCACCCCTAAAAATTGGCCATTGTGCAACAGTTACAGCCCGGAGATTATGCACAACGAATGAACTTCGCACGTGAGGTGGAACCACTGATCGATCAAAATGAGAACCTCACCAAATTTATCCATATGCGATTTTTTTTATGGGGACACCTCAAGGCTAGAGTATACGCGAACAAGCCCCGAACTCTGGACGAATTGAAGGGCGAAATTCGCGTGAAAGTCGCCCAAGTTGAGAGAGCGATGTTGGAGAGAGTCTACGCGAACTTCCAAGAACGCCTCCAGCATCAACGATATCGGCCACCACATGCCTGATGTGATTTCCCACACTTGACTGTCTCAAATGCTATTTGTGAACCTGATTCCATCAATAAATTTGTTTTCGAGTAAAAATTAACTATTTTATGATTTTTTTAAAATCGTCCATCCTCTCTGCCGCACCCTGTATATTCATGGGAAAAATTCAATATTATGGTCCGGTAACTCTGAAGCTTTAACAATTGACAACGTTGCATATGTAGTATAAGATGCATAAACGCTTCATTTATAATTGGAATGTGTCATGTGAGTTTTCGTGTTGACGGAGCAGCTTGTCATTTGAATTTTGTTTATTTTAAATCAATAATAGTGAGGCACAGCTACGTATACAGGGTATTTCAAATCCGACCATCACCATTGGGAAACTTTAAGAATACGAAGTCGCTTAAATACGGGCAAATTTGGGTATTTAGGTAATCAACAAAATGCCACTTATAAAGTTTCGAAATTCAAAGTACTTCCGGAGAGAAACGGAAAAACAGAATTTTTATCTTTTTCCTGACATTATTTGTAGTGGGATGTTCAAATAAATTGGATATTAATATTGCTACTTTTCCTCATCTACAAGATAGCATAATTAGAATTTCAATATGAAGTTTCGTCTCTTGTCCTCCTGCATGAATTTTTGTTGTTGTTTTCTTACAGACACCATACTGGATTTTTGCACAGACGAACAGATTTTTTAATTCTCATTCCAAAAATGTATAATACGTCATACATTGATGTTGCCAAACCTGTTACTGAAAAAAAAACAGAACTTCCTAGCTAAGCCTTGAAATGATCATTTGTTTGGCCTATCAGATTCATTCCAAAATCACTTTAATTTTTTCCTGACTTTATTTGAGATGAGATTTCAAAATAAATTGCATGTCTTTGTTAGTTATATTACAAGACGACATAGTAAAATTTTCAGTTCGACATTTCTTCTTTAGACTTCCATCACCAACTTTGTTTTTTCATATGCACGCTATATTGGTACATTTAAATGGACTTTTTAGTCCTAAGTTCAGTGACTTATTTCCTTACTAGGTCATAAGTTTGTTGTTGGGTGAAAATTGGAAATAATAAGGTATGGTGAAACCTGGACCCATAATGAACATTTTATTGATGGTAATAACAATAATAATCATAAATAAGCAGCGGTAACTCATACCAGATGATCAAAATCTTGTTCGTTAGTTTGTAGGTAAAGCCTGCATTGCTCACTGCTCAATTTATTTTTCGTCTTCTCAGTCATCCAAACTCTGTTGCTATGTTTAATTTGAGACCTCGTCTGGTATAAGAAATAGAAATAAGATAATCTCAAGACCTGTCTAGAAACGTCTACTCTTCTGCAATAACTAGGGTTTGGCAACGCCAGTCTATGACATATTATACATTTTTGGAAATAGAATTGAAGAATCAATTCATCTGTGCGAAAATGCAATAGGGCGCCTATAAGAAAAAAAAATAAAGTTGATACTGGAGGACAAGAGATGAAACGTCATTTGAAATCCTACTACAAATAAAGACAGAAAAAATTAAAACGATTTTAGGAAAATTCTGCTTTTTCCGCCTCTCTCCGAAAGTACCTTGAATTTCGAAACATCCTAAGCGGCATTTTGTTGATTATCTAAATACGCAGCTTTGCCCCCATTTAAGCGATTACGTATTTCTTGCAGTTTCCGAGATCCCAGTGGAGTGGTTATTATTACCTAACCCCAAGCTAGATGTTTTAATGCTTTTCGACTTTTTTGATGAATATTCACTTCATACATGTAATTTTATTATTTTTGTATTTATTGACAGCATGCCATGTTCCTTTCTAGTTATAACCAAGCTATATATATATATATATATATTATTTTTCATCATTCCACAAATTAATCAAAACTTCATATTTTCTATTCAATGCATACTTTTTTGCAACATGATGTGCTACATTTTTTACTCTTTATGCCTCCTGATACTTTGATACTTCTGAACCTGTTCATATAGATACTATAAATCAAATCAAACCTCTGCTGTAGCAGCAAGATTCTTTTTTTACCGAGATGCTGAGAATCCGATTCAAACTAGAGATAAGAAATATCTATTACTAACAGCAATGCTGTATTGAAAAGTAGCTTTTCTTTCCTTGAATGAAAAGCGAGACGGGGATTCAAAGCTACATGATTCTGTTTTGCTGTATCAAATAAAATATATTAACGTAACAATTTATGACTTGATTTGTATGACAAGTGGGCGCTCTTGAAACATTGCTGACCGGCAGGGGTATTACGAATCTTGAAAAGTGATATTATTTTGGTTTTTTGACATTATATAGGTTTTTTGTGACACTATGTAGGTTTCTCTACAAGATGTCAACACACTTCATATACTTCACGCTTTTCTTCTATTCAATAGTACTTTTCTCACAGCAAATATCACTGATTTTATACACGTGCAGACATACACACAGTCACGATACAATCATCTTGATGCGATCTTGCTACTCAACCAATTTTGAATTTTCCGTCACTATCCATGCAGCAAGTTGACATTTTGTGGTTTTGTTTTTTGCATTCTATAGGTATTTTACGTTTTGTCCCTGCGCCCTCTTTTTATTAAGTCCACCACTGGAAATAAAATGTTCGTACTGTCGAATCGGTCCTCGAATACCGATCCTATGGATCGCGCTTCGAACGACTGACTTTGAGAACCATATATCTCCAAGATTCGGCCATTTTCACGATTTGTTAACCGCCTTACTTCCCCCTGGCCCATCGACATGAACGGACTTTTTGCTTTTATGTATGAATCAAGAGGTCTATATTTTTCAGTAGATGGTGTTTTTCTTTTCATAAAATAAGCTCTGTAGGTTCACCTAACTCTACAGTCATGCATTTTGACTCCTATGTCCTTGGCGAGAGTGTATTCAACTTACATATCGTTTCATACATAGTGGAAATAATCTAAAGTCATCATCGCATTAAATGCGGCTCGTGCCGTTTTGCTCACTTTTTTATTGGAGGCCTGAATAATTTTCTGCCCAGTGAACTACTTGAAAAGTATCATCCGTGCAGAATAATAAACATAATGCCAACTACTTTCTAATTATGACGAGATATTCATGATGATATCCAGTCTTCTTGGTTAGTGCACTTACGTCTCGGTACTGCACGCATAATAAAGAGGCAATATGAAGAATTGTTAATCAATTGTTTTTATTTAAATACTAGAGAGCTTGGAATTAATTTAATAAATCGCAAATAGGTAGGTATGCGTAATTACACAAGACATAGGTATTACGAGGAAAAATATTAGGTTCTGCACAGATAGCAGACAGGCAAGGCTGAACTGTTGCAAGCTGACAGCCAAAACGGTATAATATACTTAGTGACATTAGAAGTGTTACACGCAAAAACAATAATTTCTTCAACTTGATTTGAGGTAGTCTTAGATCAAGAATGAACCGATAACGTTCTCACGAAATTTTATTGTCAAGTAATAAGAAAAAAATAATAATGTGTTGGGCGACCCCGCAGCTGAATACACTCCTGTATACGTCTAGGCATCGAAAAAATGAGATGGTTGTGGCACCTCATTCCAAGCAACTCGAACTTTGTGGATTAGCTGTAGCAGAGTCTGTGGCGGATGGTGCAAAGTGGATAGTCCCCTCCCCATCATATCCCACACATGTTCGATGGGATTTAAGTCCATTGAACGGGGTGGCCACGGCAAAACATTATCGCCTGCTTCTTGAAGAAAGTCCGTAGGATGGCGAGCAATATGGGGAGGTGCGATGTCTTGCTAAAAAAGGACGTCTAGATACGGCAGTAAAGTGGTTTGTAGGACATCATCAACATAACCCGCAGCAGTCATATTGCCTTCAACAAAGAGAAGGGGTGATCGGCAAGCATAGGCAATAGCCCTCCAAACCATTACTCCAACAGTCCTGTGTACATGCCTCTCAACAGCAAATCCAGTATCACGCCGTTCTCCACCACGGCGGCGTCTTACCCTTCTACGACCATCGTGCGTACCCAGACAGTATCGCTGAAGATGACATCATACCGTTATGCCTCTCAATGTTGCCGTTCTCTGCTCCAGTTCAAACTCTGACGACAGTGGTCCGCAGTCAGAGGAAGCACTAACCGTCGACGGTATGAAAAAATGCCAAAGGCTCGAATGCGACGATAGAGTGCTCATATAGTAACAGGTCTACCTTCTTCTCCAAACCACTGGTCAGCCATCTGACGCATAGTAGCAAAACAGTCTCATAGGGCTAGTTGTCTGAAGCGCGTATCTTGACGCTCTATGGTACGCCTCGGTGGACCAGTTAGCCTTATTCTTGTTGCTCTACCTTCTTCTATCCACACACGCAATACCGTCATTGCAGTACAATTAACACAGAGGCTAATTTCGCGATAGGACATCTCTTTAGGCAATAATTCTACCCCTGTCAAAGTCGCTAACATGGTGCTTAACATTAGTAAATACTAAGCTCTCAGAAACTGCTTTCTTCACAAAAACTGAGAGTTAATATTTTCACAAAGGTGAGCAAAAATAAAGATAAAACGTTGACATTGTTGCCACAGCATGCTTTAAATATAGTCATTATGTTGCCAAAAAACAAGCTGAAGAAATTATTTTATCTTGTGATTACGTGACCAGTAACAATATAACTGATGCTCGGATGAAGGATCAGTAAAAATCAAAGGACGATTACAGTTGATCGACTGGCAAAAAAGACTGTCCACCGGATGAGTACTACTCGTAAACAGTCCGTCAAATATACCCTCAAGCCTCAAGATCTCTCCGTCAAATTTTTGGCAGCAAATAGCATCAAAGTATTCAAAACAAAACACTGTAAAATATGAAGTGACAGCTTGCCATTGAAATGTTTTCAGTTTTCAGACCTTTGGATGTTCTAGAAATTCATCAATATCAATCAAACATTTTCATAAAACACTTAAACCTGATTTCGACAGATGTTTCATGCGTGTCAGATGGAATTCTTATTTGACTGTACCTGAGTTCCTTTTGGTACCTGAGAAAAATCACTTTCCCCACTTGCAGTGTGATGAGTAATTCAGTTATTTTCGTGCACCGATCAGTATGAATAAAATGTCCCATCACTATCCTAGTCGCTACTGAGTAACGTGTCATCTGGACAAAACAGCGCTGTTGCCAGACTTAGCGATTTTCTGTATGCTTTAGCAACTTTTTTCTCCACTTGTCCGCTGGCGATTTCCAGCAACATTTTTGGCTACATTGGTAATTCCATTAGAGTTCGCCTTTTTTACACTTAAAGCCTTTTCAAGTGCCGAACGCAACTAGTGATTATGCTGCGCTATCTCCCCAGCCAACATACAATGGAAGTAGGAAGCTTTTACTGTAGTCATTTTTTTTGTACCGAAGCAGCCGGGTCTGTATGGCAGGCACATCGCGCAGCGGCATCATGGAAGAGAACTCTGAGGAGCAAAGCCCGTTGGTGTAGCGGTAGAAGAGAACTTGATCGCCGACGGCCGCCGGTGTGAAAGAGTCCCGAGACTGGATTATGACCAGCCTAAATGAACGGCTCTTTGGCAGAACCCGGCCATCCATCGGAACCGTATTAGCGCTAGGATGCTTTTTGTTCGTCACGGTACAGTACTGTGTTTTGGAAGCATTACACTGTACAAGATTGTTGCGTCCCCAAGCAGTGATAACCTCCAGGTCTCTCGTCAGAGAGGAAGTCGTCGCTAATCTTCTTTTTTCCAGCTCAACTGCAGAAATCGGCTGGTCACTCTGAACTCCTACATGTAGAGTGCTGTCATCAGCGAAGCTGTGGATTGGGTTGATCGTACAGGAAAGGAGGTCGTTGATAAGCAAGAAGAACCGTGTCGGCCAATCCCCGTTGACCTTGCGGGATGAAGAGGACATCCCGTCAACCACGACGAATACCTTGCGGCCAGAGAGAAAGTCAGCCACGCATCTGTAAAGCCTTTCTGGGAGGTCATGGGATGGAAGTTTGCATAAGAGGGCAGCATGCCACAGCTGATTGAACGCTTTCGTAATATCAAGATCAACGACAACGAGAGACGCGAAGAACTGGAGCAAGCTCCGCTGCACACCTCTTCAGTACAATCAAGTCCGGACCAGAAGCTTTGTTGGGGGGCATCCATGGTAAAGTTGGCAGCAAAGATCTTGGCAAGATCTTCAGCCTTGGCCTTCGAGTCAGTTACAATCTTCTATCCTGACACGTAAGTGTGGAAGGCTACTGTGTGACAAGTTCTTTTCAATCTGCTTGGCCAGCGTCCAGAAAGACCGAAAAATCAGACATATCTTTCATCATTTTCAAAGAAATTGTACAAAACCTTCAAATTTGTGAGGTTAGCGAGTTTCACTTCATACTTTGTTACCAGACATGCTCAAATCATCAGTTGCTGCCGTGATATTCATCGCGACCACTGCATCTCCACGGCTAGGCGACCTCTATGTTAAATGTGTGTTGATAGGGCAGCGGGTTATGCTATAAATCATATGTTACAGTTTTTGTGCACTGACTGCAACGGTTAGATGATACCAAAAATATTTTTATAAATAGGAGATCTTTCCCATTCCGGATCGAACAATCTACCAAAGATGCTTATAATCATGATACCTAGTAAATTTTCATGAAAAATCGACTAGATGTAGGTATATAAGAACCTTCTTATATTGGTTCATCAATTTGATGATACAACACATCTGCCAAAGATGATCGTAATCAGGATAGTAAACTATGACGAAGGTCCACTGTAGGTGTATGTAAGAACTTTCAGATACTTCATTTGCAATTTGACAACAGACCATGATGGTGTTCACTCTTTTCAAATATTCTTCAAGAAGTGTTATCAGTCTAGCTCCAACTATCATAAGTACGATGTTTGTGTTCCTACTTTAAATTCAAAACCAGCAAATGTAAAAGATTCATCTCGCACCATCCACCACGGGACGTGATAGTCGTCAGACTTGGCAACCCTGCAAGTGACAGATAGATATCCCCGCCAGTCGAAAAGGCAATTAAATAATAAACATTATTAGTTTTTATGATTTTTGGACTTAAAAGACATTATTTGTGAGACATTTTTCATATTTTTTTGTCTATGTCCATAGTAATTGCATTATGCATCAGGGAGATATATGGATTGACACGTCTTACACATATTATCTGTGTTTTAGGATGGAGAGGACAATGTTTTTATTGTTTTGAAGAAATTCATTAATCCGTAAATCAATAAATGATGTAAAGGAAGATGAGGAAATGGATGGAATGTATTTTATATTCTATTTTCTTACAAAATGCATACAGACAAATCCACACTATTCAACAGGTATGTAGCCATAATGATAACATACAGCTATAAACACTCAGTATATAGAACTTAACAAATTCGAGATTGCCATGCATTAACAAACGTCCAAACCGGCTGCCACATTTAACAGCTAGAAAATCGACCTATTATTTCTCCCATTACCATTCGCTGAGGGGATAACGGATTGTCAAATGTAAACTTATAACATAAATCAAAATACATGAAAGTTGTCCTGTTTTCTCTGTACAGAAGCATCATGTTGGAATAAAAAAAGTGGTCTTGTTTATAATACCGTCGAATTTTCACGATTTTATTCAATATTTTAATAGAAATCACTGATATTCAGAAACCTTTGACAGCTTCCGTCAAATTGCATTTCGATAAAGTATTTTCCCATTGGTCCATAATATTAATGTTGGTGAAATTGGGCCTAAGTTTACCTTTTGAAGAACAAAGATTTGGTTACAACCGAATAGAAAAATATCATTGTAAAATAAATGTATTTCTGAAAATACTGTGTCTTTGTGCTTATGGGAGAGAAAAGTTGCACTCCAAAGACTATTTTTCATAAACATTTCATTTGGATGTTTATTGATAGACTTAAAACAGGATACCTCATTAAATTTGACGCACTCAAATGCGTGAAAGTTCTGTCACACTGTCATCTGAACAAAATAAATCCAGAAACATATTTGTCTCTGTATCATTAAAACATCTATTGTTTTCACCATCGACCAATCTCTGCTTGGCTCCCATCTTAGAATTCAAGTAGCTTATAGCTTCGTTAGCGCAAAAATGTATGGGGTAACGCGGTTGTTCAAAGGCGACATTTAGAAATTATAGCGACATCTATCAGCGGATTGTCAAAAAAATCAACTTCGAACATAGATGCCTATGCCACGAGTGCATTTAGATGGAAATGTGGTTTGTTATTCAAATGTGGCTTTGGTACCTATTGCCCAAAGCCCTTCGATATCTCAGCTATTCTAATGTTGAAGTATGGTTCAAACGAAAAAGGAATTTCTGACTACTAGATCGGAGACTATCAAATACTCTCATCCAAACATATAAGTGGTATAATGCTGCCTACCTACGTATTAAACTAGTCTGATCGACTGTAAATTTATTTTGGGACCAGAATTTTTTTACTTTCAGCTGAAGAAGCATCACTATAAAATACCAAATGTCACATGTTTAAAAAAAAACGAGCTAGCTGCTTACACTACTAATTAGATAATAAAGATATACAATATACAAAGTTATTAGTGTTAATTTGAACTCGGATTTTACAACTTACGAAAACGGTACTGCTTGATATTGGAATGTTAGGCGCCCATAGTAAAGGGGCAGGGGTGGCCTGTGGCTCCCTCCAGAGAATTCCATTGGACCTTAAAATTTGCATGTTACGATTGAATTTTTGAGCAATTTTGAGGATTCTTAAAATTTAGCCTCCCCTGGGACAATTTGGTAGCCTCCCCTTTCAAAAAGTTTTGAGGGCAGGTACACATTCACAAAAAGTTATCTCTTATCGATGCTCACCCCCCCACCATGGGAAAATTCCTGCTGGCGCTCTTTAGCCTGTTTATTTGGACAGTGAAGTAATTTGTTATTGTTTGATGTATGAATGAAAGAAAAAGTATCCTATATGTATGTATGTATGTAATATTTCTTTGTCTTATTTATACCTATAACGACTGCTCGCATAATAAGTTACTGTAAGCTTTTCACATGGATATAAAAAACTGCACATTTACACTACACTACACTAATTAGATAATAAAGATATACAATATACAAAGTTATTTGTGTTAATTTGAACTCAGATTTTCTCAAAGTATTTCTTACAACTTACGAAAACGGTACTGCTTGATATTGGAATGTTAGGCGCCCGTAGTAAAGGGGCAGGGGTGGCCTGTGGCTCCCTCCAGAGAATTCCATTGGACCTTAAAATTTGCATGTTACGATTGAATTTTTGAGCAATTTTGAGGATTCTTAATATTTAGCCTCCCCTGGGACAATTTGGTATCCTCCCCTTTCAAAAAGTTTTGAGGGCAGGTACACATTCACAAAAAGTTATCTCTTATCGATGCTCACCCCCCACCATGGGAACATTCCTGCGGGCGCTCTTTAGCCTCTTTATTTGGACAGTGAAGTAATTTGTTATTGTTTGATGTATGAATGAAAGAAAAAGTATCCTATATGTATGTATGTATGTAATATTTCTTTGTCTTATTTATACATATAACGACTGCTCGCATAATAAGTTACTGTAAGCTTTTCACATGGATATAAAAAACTGCACATTTACATACGCCATTATATTATGATAGTTCTTTGTGCGTGCTTGCATGACATTCAGGACATTGCACATTTTATCTTTCGAATGCTTCACCAAAATTATCATTAGCCAATCTTTGCACCAATAGTCTAGATATTTTGTTTTATGTATTGTGATCTACAACACATGTCAGATAAAAAGTTCCTGAGAATCCTTTACTAATATAACTACATCCTGACCTCGAGCTTTGAATCCAATGAAAAGACTTCTGTAATAAACCCTCTCCTAATCATTTTTGGAAACTTTGGGGGTGAAGGAGGGTACATCGCAATGTTCTGGCGTTAGTATATTTGTGCGGGTCTATTTGACTGACTTGATCCATTCAATTCCTTTGCTGTACATGTTTGTAGATAACTCTTTATTAAATAAGGGCTAAGTTCTGCCGGGCATGACCTTTTATGAAATGATAAGAGTGTTGCGCAGAAAGTACGGTGTCAACCTACTTGACGCCATTTCTTTTTGCGGACTAACAGATCAATAGATTTGTTAAGAAACTTTAATTGTGTAAGTAAAGTTGTCGTGATGTAGGTGAAGCATTCATGAAACAACAGATGTTAAATATAACGCAACCACTATAATGGCAATAGAATGGAACGGAATACGAAGTGACGGGCTTGATTACAAATCTGAGTTGGAAATAAAAAATGTGTGACCCTTGCCTCACTGCTCATTATACTGATGGGTTCACCCACCTTCTGCTAGCTGTCATACACCAATTACAAAATGGACAGTATTCCATTCTTGTAAATGGGATGTCATGACTCATGACTACTCAGCATGCGATATTAAACAACCACTGCATACATTTTGTGATAATCTTTTATATTATTTTCACCCGTTACGTTAATTCCTAGGAAAGGCTGAACATTGATTAAGAGATTATTGTAGTAACATGCTGTATATGTATAGGAATGTGAAAATTAAATAAAAAACAAACAAAGTGTCACCTGGAAGAGAGATCAACGAAATATATTGTCAAGAGTGTCAATTGTACTAAAAAAAGGTCACCGTTGGGACCGGACCGTCATAAAATAAAGAGGAATTTTTAACATATACATATATGTGCTTTGATTAGGCCAATCAAACATGGGGGATTATTGATTAACATATTGTACTAGAAAATACACAACAGAATTGGTGGCAGTGCTGCGCGACAATCGACGTGCGTACCTTAGCAGAAATCCCAAAATATGGGTCTTTGCTAAGCTTATCTTTGAATCCACTTGAACGGAAGCTCTTCCACGTTCTTATAATATCGCACCAATTCATTTTTGCTGTGTGTAAACAGATGAGTCTTGAAATTATATGTCAACGAACTCCTTTTCTGTACCATTAATCCGATCCACAGCTTTGCTGATGACAGCACTCTATATGCAGGCATTTTGAGCGCCAAGCTGAGCTCTGCCGGTGACGTGGAGAGAAGACAAGTAGTACTCTGTCTCTGACGAGAGATCTGGAGGTTATCACTGCTTGGGGACGCAACAATCTGGCACAGTTTAATGGTCCCAAAACACATTACCGTAACTTGACTAACTAGAAGCGCGCTAGCGTTGATCTGGTTTCGATGGGTGGCCGAGTTCTAGCAGAGACGTTCATTTCAGCTGGCCGGACTCCATACCACCGAGGAATTGATCTAGCACGAACACCGGAGACTTCGGTCTCCCATCCTAATAATGTCGAACTTCATACACCTAGAACTGACCAGTACGGTTGCTTCGAAAAAAAACATACTAAAAAGCTGCTGCTACTTCTACTAGGTTATTTACATACATACGAGTATGTAACAAAAACAGACTTTGATGCATTTGAAGGTATTAACTGAAAATCTGCACTTATGACAGTACTGAATTAGGTTCGATTTGTTGTATGTCACGATCTAGCTACTGGGATCTGTGATAGCCGTTAGCAATAACTGACTTGAACTTCTATGAATATCACTAATCCATCTATTGACTAATGCAGCATAATCCTCAAAGATTCCGCGCAGCCGTTCATTTCAAACTAATTATTCAATTAACTGTAGCCGTCCGATGAACAAATTGCCCAATTACCAGTTGAAGTAATGGCGGATAGTTAAACAGAGGCTCTTACGGTGGCTCCCGTATCCAATGTCTCTCGTCTCGATTAATTTTCATACAGTCCGCAACCTCGCATTACCGATCTAACATTGCTTGAGCAGAATTATGCTTTAGGAAGATAAGAGCTCTTAGACATTAGTCTGGGGCACCCAGGATTTTCATTTCTAAATAAAACAGAAAAAACTAAGTAGTCTTATGCATCTCTGCCGTGGACGCTACCAAATTCATACTGATATGAAATAATATCTTTAGGTACGTGCTATCGTCAAAAGCTGATAGTACCTGATGTCTCACAACTACATATGAAAATGGTCACCAAAAGTATTACACATGCTGGTAACTCACCAGCATGGTCTAGGCCTTGTCTCTGGTGCAACGAACGAAAGGATAGCAACTATCCTATATCCAATGTATGAGATCTATCGAACTAAGAAAGCGCGGAAGCGACATCTATTACCAGAATCGACCACTGCTACAGTGTATAGCAGCTATTGGTGTGACCGCCAACCAAAGAATAATAATAATAATATTCATTTACTACTAAAACACAATATAAAGAAGGAATAAATAATTATGAAACAAAGGTCGATAGAAGGCTCTACATGGAACATTAATGTTACAAATTGTGCAAGCTCCTCATACCAGCCGCGGTGTCCTGGCATTTAGGCTTCCACCTGCGGGGCTGTTTTGTTGTAAAAAAATATTAAAGTATGAGTAACGATATAACTGTTGTTTACATTTACTGTTAATTTGTGTAAGTTTGGTCTTATCAGAGAAAAAATCGGATGACTTTGAAAAATGAAATGTTATCTTCACCGATTTCTTTGTTACGCACAGAGAAGTCGCTTATGTTGGTGCATGATATTAACCTGTCTCACCAAAGACACTGACTATACCAAGTGACTCATTGTGAACCTTTCACAGTCAATTAGAATCCTATTTACACTGAAAGACCCACTTGGCAGTTCAGTCAAGGACATCATATTGAAAAAATAACGGAGGTTTCGAAATAGTGATAATGATATACGCATACGCCAAGTGCAAAAGGATATGTAATGCACTGCACTTGATGAAAAAATGTTACCTACCGTGTTGTGTGTGAATTGTGTGCCATTATTATTATTGTATGGTTATTCGCGAGAATTATACTGTAATTAATTTTGTTGTATAACAACTGCTGGTCTCATTTGAATATAATGAAAGTGTGTATCTTTGTGTACATAGGCCAAGAAATAGGAAGATTTTCTATTAGAAAATCCAACAATTTGGGATTCAATAAGTTTTTTGGCGGTATCGTTGAATTATTGTTTCCTAATAATAACTTAAAATGTTATGTAAGGTAATAGAAATAATTGCATAGCGAGTTAAATTCATCACTTTAGTAACATTTTTTTAAATGGAATGAAGGTCACGTGTACTTTATTTTGAAGCTAGTTATGAGCAGTTCATAGCGCTGGAATATAAAATCACTACCTTTCAAAATGGCGGACTGACCGGGTGTCAAAGTTGTGCATTCTTGTACATTAAGGGCTCGCGCAGACATAGCGGCAGTCAGACCACGCCGTTCGCAAGATCGCTTCCATAGAAAACTTAATTGATTTTTTAAGGGAAAGGCGTTTTTTATATGATCTTAGTAACGCAGATTATAAAAATAGTTTTAAAAAATGCAGCATGGCTTGAAATAGCAACGGAAATGGGAAAATACTGCCAATCTTTCTTTTGTATATATAGCATTTCTCCAGTTTGTGTCTTGTTTTTCTATTTCCTTGTTTATATAATCATGCAATTCATTGAAACTAGTTTATGACATTCGGAAGTAAATAAAAATCGTTCATCTTCAAGCAATGAGGCAAACAGGACACTGAATTCCCCTTTTTCATCTCTCTACAATTAATCGGATGCACCCAGCATGTTTTTCTTACCATACCCTTCAAAACTCAACAAAAGCAACGCTTCGTCTTCTGAAGACGGACTATCGAAATACATATTTCACCTACAAGTAATCTTCGTAAAATGGAACGCAGTGTTCGTGACTGCCTCCTGACTGTGTTAGAACTCGTAAGAAGAATCGACCGGACGAACGCGGCTTGAACGCTGAACGCTGAACGGTTGTCTGTCTGCGCGAGTTCTAAATCGCTTAACTGAAAAATTCATTACTGAAGAGCCGTATCGTCAGTCGTTTCTACAATTATTTTAGGATGCCTTTATGGCCTCCTCCTATCAAAATGATAGCCTTTTCTTTGCTTCAGAAGGACTGGGGTATTTCTAGATTTCTACTGTCTTGTGTCAGCGTCAGTGCTCTCCTATTGTGAGGCTATGTTTTCTTTTCAGATTTTAGGAAATTTCAGGCTGATATAACAAATGATACAAATCAAAAGCAAGAACAATTCAATGCAAATAGATACTTGTAAGATAACCAAAAACTATGGAAATCAAGGAGACCATAAGGCCGTCCTACAATTGTAGGAACGACTGACGATACAACCCTAAATGTATATTAATATTTTTCTTTTCTGAATGTGTGCTAAAATATGAGACATCCATATTAAACAATGACAATATTTTCACATTTCTAAGTAGATTTTTTTGGATATGATATACTATAGTGTTTTGATGATTGATTGTTGAGTTATAAGCGACCCAATGTACAAAAACGGTCAACTTTAACAGCCCGGCAAATCGTTTTGAAATATGTATAGTGATTGTATATCTCCCAAGGAGTTCCAAAATCAGGTATCACAAGACTCTCCGTTTCATTTAAGAAGTGTTCCAAGATGGCGGCCATCCGTAATGTTTAACGGCCAAATTGACTCTAAAATTCATGCATCAATTTCGTAGACCAGTACAGTTTTTTTACTTGAGCGGCAGCGAATACAATGTCTGGAGACTGAAACTGAAATGGTATAGATGACCTTTGAATGAATAAAGAGGCTAATTTCTCAAACGCTAATATCGTCCTGGTTTCCTAGGGTCCTACTCCGTCTTATACTTTTTGGTTGTAACGTACTATACACTTCCTAAACATATCTAATTTGCAGAATCAGAAGCTTGGTAAGAACCTTGACTGAAACATGTTGATTTACTTCAATCGTACAGGCGACTAGGCAACCAAAATGCCTAGTTCCGGTCAAGAGGTGTATAAAAATGGGATTGTTAGGTAAACACAAACAATGGCTGAGAGCTGTCGTCCTTCTAAGAAACCACTAATACAAATCATTCTGATTTACATTTACATAGGAGTTAATTTGGATTCTGAACAGCATGTTCTTTTTTCTTTTCTTGGTATCAGTGTTGTAGAATGCACATATTTATTGTCTTGTCTGTCTTGATGCAGCGATAGCTATATGGATTGTATTACTTTGTAGTGTGTCTTTGCAATGCTTGTTCTGGTTTTGTTGCGCTAAAACCGAATCCGTGTTTCAAATATCTCAAATTGCTCTAGTTTCCAAGATACCCTAACCTGAAAGTGCAAAATAACGATTTTCCCCGTATTTGAGGTTATGTAACATGTAACTATATTTTTCCCTGAAAAGCATAGACATCGTCCGAAAGTATAAGCTTTGCCCTTTCAAATGCCGTTGAGTTTGCTTATACATTTTTTTCACTGAGATATGGCCCCATGACATGTAATTTTTCTGAATTCCACTGCATTTGATACTCTACACGTTATGATTACTTGCGGATCAGACTTGTGCTTTGGATTATGGTTCAAAAAAAATTAAATAGCAAGATAATGTATTTTAATGAAATAAAACCTGCCAACTAAAAAATCCATAAATCTTCAACACTGGATCCATAAAATATCTAAACCTTACCAAAGCCAAGAACCCACCCTACCCTATCAAGGCCAAATTTAGCGATCTTACTTTGGAAGGCACATTTTTTTCAAATTTTTCTTTTGATAAAAGTTGACCGACAGCGGTATTACGTAACTTGATGTTATATTGATTTTTTACATTTGTTGGTTTGTTTTGACATGTAGGTTTTCCTGTGAAATGTCACCTTTGAACTAGCTGACATTCACTTCATGCTCACTTATAGTAGACACGGAATGAAATAGCGGCACACTAGCGGCTACTTAGCGCACAAGCTTACATTTTACTGATTTTGTTGACAATACAGGGTGACCGCAAAGTTGGGGTTTTCCTTTTCAGACAGAATTACGCTTGATATAACAAAGCTAATGTGTGGTGAAAAGTGAACGAACAAGTGAAAGATATAAATGAAAAAATACTCATTGTTCAGTTGAATTGAAATTCCAAGTACGGTTCTGTCGTAAAATCCGTATTTGCATCGTAGTCGTACGTCACGTCGTATAACTGTACGCTGGCGCTGTGAACGTGATCGAGGGATAGGACAGGACCGGCTTCGGTTTGGTTCAGGTTTGATTGAGTTTGCGGAGCCCAATATCTCGGTTCTCTTAAGGCATTGGTGTATATACTACTAAGAAAATCCAATTTGACGGACACTCTGTATATACATTTTTTCGTAAAACCCTACCAATCCAGATCAGAAAAATGAAAATTTCAAAGTGTCATATCTTATCGAAAGTAAAAGATATTTAAGTAAACTAAACGACACTTGAAAGGCTTCATCTTTAAGAAACTGTCCATGGTTATTTAAAAAATAATTCACTTATGCTACATGATCTCAAACATAAACAAAAATCGCTAATTTTACAGTTTTAGATTATGATACTTCGTAAAATTCAGCTATATTGAGAAATTTGGATTACGGATTCGGATTCAACGCTTGAAGAACTATCGGCAATGTATACTCTGATTTCCGTGCTTACTTTGACGGCCTAAGCGATCTGCCAAAATCACAACGCTTAGGTTCAGTTGTACATTATCCCCAGATGTTACCCAAAATTGGATAATTACCCACCCAAAACTGTTAAAAAGGTGGTGATGTGACTAGCAGAGTTCACCTTATATTAGCTATAAACGTCCGACTCTCCCCTTTGAATGGATTTTCGTGTTGTTGGGCTGGCTATGGCACATGCATAGGTGTGTCTCTCGGTCTCATATTATAGAAATGCTTTCTTTGGTAATAGTGTTCAGTAACCATGCCGTAGCAAAACTGTTATCTCTGGAATAACTAGTGAAAGTACATACATTATATTTTCTGATCATTAGGCAAGTATTCGCTCTTAATTTCTTAATTCTGTTCCACATGAAATAATATTTCTGTGGTGTAGAATTAACTTCTATAATATTTATAAAAGAATATTTACATCTACATGAGTTAACCTTTGAGTTATTTGTTGATGATGCAACCCATCTGCATAAGTACATACATTTTTAAATAATTTATGCTTTTCTAACTGAAGAATCTTACGCAACTTAATTTTCATCTTCCTTCTTCATATAGATAATAAATTAATATAACCTTCAAAAGTCATGCTTATCATACGTAACATAAAAAAATCGCCTTATACTTTCAGGCACTACTGTTATTCACAATGAAGCATAAACTAATATATTAACTTCTTGCTTACGTTTAACTAGACTTCTAGTTCAAAATCTCGATGCAGCGATATAGTTCAAATATGAATGTTTACACTTACCGACAAGTCTCATCATACATGCGACAGAATGGCCTATAAAGGTCTACAAATCACCCTAATAATTTGGTAGCCTTTTTGTATGGGCCTAAATACGCATGAAGAATTTGACGATGATGATTCCTTTGGAATTGTTGTAGATTGGTATACCTACCTAGACAAATTTACGAGCGACAAAAGTACTTCCAGACAATGGATAGCTCCATGAGGATCGATAAACTTGACGAAAAAATGTAAATACCAGCAAAAGCATTTTCTCTTCATTAGTGAAATGTGTAGTATGAGATCTCTTCATGATAGTAAACATTTCAACATCACAAAAACACTCTCAAAGCGTTGAATCACAAATGCACAAAACCATCATGGTTACTGAATATTTCCGTTTGGTTCAAAGTGATGTAAAATCATATTGAATGTTAAAACATTTCTTCTTTTCCAGCTCGTTTAATCTGAAGAGTATCTTTACATAACCTAAATTATGAACGAACACAAAATAAATCAACACAAATGACAGTAACAGAAAAATCAAAAAACAACTAAAGGATACCTATACCCTATTCGTAGTCCATTTACGCCCCGGCCCAACAAAGATGCAGCGCGGCAAAACGGCAGCCGCCTAAGCGTTGCAATAGCTATTGGTCATTCGGCTATAAAACTACGAACAAGAGCAGGATTCGAAAGGATAAAACTCATGATCGGGGTATCGCCGGCATGCCGACGCCGGCAGTTGCTGTTCATATTCGGTGCATGCATAGCGTGTGTTTATACGTTAGCATTTAGTCTACAGATACCGCAGATGAAACTGAGAATAACTTCATCACTGACTTGAACACCCAGCTCATGTAAGGGGTAAATTTACCACATAGGCTACAGGTTAAACGGCAAGATAGGTTTGTTTCGACAGTGCGAGTGAGACTGGGTATATCAAAATTTTAGAAAATCTAAATAACGAATTTTGATTGAAAATCAACTTTGCCGTTCCTATTCTACGGATTGAATCTTTAACGGCTTGACGAATTTTGACATCGGAGGTGTCTCCAGATTTGTCTTGGCAAGTGCGAGTGGCACTGAGTAGACTAAAATTTTAAAATATTGAAGTGGCGAAGTTTAATAAATGAAGCTTAATTCTTTTCGGTTACGGCTATCGGATTTTTTGTATACTATAAGAATATACTTGTAGATAATGTATACGTGACCAAGATACGCGAAACCTTTCATAAAATGACGAAATTATACTCCTGAAGTAAGAATTATAGAGAATTTTTCGGATGCTTCTGGTAATTAAGGTAGATATGGAAAAACTTGACTGAAAATCAGTAGGCTTGTAAATAAAATTAATTTTTGGCTTTAATCTTATAATCCAACCCAATGGCATTCTATCGTGATGCGTCGCTTGTGGAAAAAGGCCTGTGTCCTAATTTCAGGACACTAAACAACTAATTTTCCTATCACTGCTTGGAGCTATAGTCTCTTTTGTCAAAAGTTTAATTTTGTTTTCGAGGGAAATATAACTTTCACGAAATTTTCGATATGGTTGAAGTACATCTCACCAATTGAAAATAGTTTCTTTTTCAAATACTTAGAGCACATGTACTCACCGAGTAATCTTATAAACCAGCCCAATTGCATTTTATCGTGATGTGTCCCTTATGGAAAAAAGATTGTGTCTTGTCAAATACCTAGATAAAATGCTAATACCTAGTAATCTTATAAACCAACCCCAATCGCATTTTATCGTGATGAGTACCTTGTCCTTTCAGTGCTTGAAGCTAACGTCTCTTTTTATCAAGTTTTATTTTGTTTTCGAAGAAAATATAACTTTCACGGAACTTTCGATATGGTCGAAGTATATCTGACCAATTGAAAATAGCTTTCTTGTCAAATACCTGGAGAAAAGGCTAACACGTGTAAGTACTCACCTAGTAATCTCATAAACTAAAAGCAATGGCATTTTATCGTGATGAGTCCCGTGTGGAATAAGGCTTGTGTCATAATTCCAGGACACTAGACAACTCATTGTCCTATCATTGCTTGAAGCTAATGTCACTTTTCAACAAAAGTTTCAAATTGTTTTCGAATAAATATAACTTTCACGAACTTTCCGATATGGTCGAAGTATATCCCACCGATTGAAGATAGTTTTCTTCTCAAATACCTACAGAAAATGCTAACATCTATAGGTACTCACCTAGTAATCTTGTAAACCAACCCCAATGGCATTTTATCGTGATGAGTCGCTTGTGGAAAAAGGCTTGTGTCCTAGTTGCAGAACACTAGACAACTCATTTTCCTATCACTGCTTGAAGCTAACGTATCTCTTTAACAAAAGCTTTATTTTGTTTTCGAAGAAAATATAACTTTCACGTAATTCTCGATATGGTCGACGTATATCTATCTCAAAGATTGAAGATAATTTTCATGTCAAATATTTCTTTTTTTTCGAAGAAAATAGTTAATCTTTCTCGCGAGTTACCGACCTGGGTAAACAAACCGAGTGTGCGTTCGCGGATTGTGCGGAGCAAACAGTCGCGTGTCACGAGCCGTTTGCAAGGAGCCCCTCCGACGGTGGACGACGGCGCGTACAGGTGAATAGTCAAAGTCAAAAGTCAGGTGGCAAAGCCGCGTAGAAGGAGACAAGGAGAGTGAAAAGCGCACCGTGAAGTGGCGATGTCGCGTCGTAGGTAGCGCCACGGCGGATGTCGTCGCCTTGGGTCATGGTTGTTATGAGCGAAAAACCCCAGCCAAAGGAGGTCGACAGTCGCGTAGATTGAGCTGTTTGTTTGCTCTGGGGGCGGACACTCTCCTCAAGCAAATAAAGTCATATTATTTGGATGCATTTCTACTTCGCCGCATAGGCAGAAGTCTAAATAACAGGGTACCACGGCTGTTCTATAAAGCTTAACAAGACCTAGTTAATCCGATTTTTGAACTGCCTAAGGTTAGCAGAACTAGGAAAAGCCTTCTCAGGTAGATTGTTCCACAATCTTGACACTCTATGAAGAAAGGAGTGGTCGTACTGGGCAGTTCAGGATGTATGAAGTTCGACAGGATGGGAGGCCGAAGTCAGGCGCATCTGTCTAGTAGGCACATCGCGCGGCGGCATCATGGAGAAGCGCACCGAGGCGCAATGTCCGTTAACATAGCTGTGGGTGCGAAATGGTCCCCAGACGGTCTGTTAGAGAAGCGTCATCGATTAGTTGGACAACTCTCCTCTGAACAACATTGAGGAGGTATGTGGAGAAAATTACTTGCTAGCCCTAAACAAATAGCATAGCTCCTTCCCAGCAATTGTCACGATTGACGAGGTGTGTTCGTGACGGATCAAGTAAATATAACGAAGCGGTCCGCACTGTCAAAGACCAGCACTAAGCTGAAAGTAACATTCAGGCATAAGACCGCTCGACAACAACAAAGCTTCTGGTCTGTACTTGATTCCTGCCGTTGGATTGAGGAGGTGTGAAGAGGTGTGCAGCGGAGATTTCTCCAGTTCTTTCACGTCTCTTCCAGATGTCTTACGAATCCGGCACCTTCCCAGAAAACTGGAAATTTGCTCATGTTCAACCTATTCCAAAGAAGAGATCTTGGACCGGCCCTTACAACTACGGGACTATAGCTCTGCTTTCTGTTATAAGTAAGGTGATGTAGAGGTGCATAGATCGCGAGCTTCTGGAGTACCTCGAACGTCACGGCTTGATTAGCGACAGACAGTATCCGGCACCTGCGATCCACATTAAACCTCCTAGCTTACATCACGCAATTGTGGAGTGAGCTCATCCACTCCTATGATGAGGCTCATGTCGTTGCTCTTGATATGACGTAAGCGTTCGATTAGCTGTGGCATGCTGGCCTCTTATGCAAACTTGCGTCCATTGCCTCTCAGAGAAGCTTTGCAGATGGGTGGCTGATTTCCTCTCTGGCCGCAAGATATCCGTCGTAATTGACGAGTTCTCCTCTTCAACCCAAAACGTCGACGTGAGGGTTTACTAGGGATCGGAAGTATTTTCCCCACATGACCTCCTCACTCTATACAAGTCCTAGATACAACCTATCCTCCATTATTGTTAAAATGTTTGGTGTGCTGTCGCCCCGACTACATTATCCTTGCTCGATGTTGTTCAGAGAAGAGTTCAGAGAAGATTTGTTCTAACAGATACTCTCAGGACACTTTCGCACCGGCGGACCATTGGCGATCTAGCTCTCTTTACCGCTACACCAATGGGCTGTGTTCCTCAGAGTTTTCCTCCATGATGCTGCCACTCGATGTGAATACCTGTCAGACCCGCCTGACTTCCGCCTCCCATCCTAGGGTGTCAAGATTGCGGAACAATCTACAAGACGAGGCTTCTCCCAGTTCAACTAACCTTGGGCAGTTCAAACATCGGACTAACAAAGTTTCTTTGTCCTTGATAAGCCAAAATGAACGCCTCTTTGGTAGAACCGGCCATCCATCGAAACCAGATGAGCATTAGGGCGGATCTTGTTAGTCAAGATACAGAACTGTGTTTTGGAATCATTATTATGCACCATATTATTGCGTTCCCAAGCAATTTTAACCTCTAGATCTCTCGTTAGAGACGGAGTTGCTTGTAATCTTCTCTCCCACTCACCGGCAGAAATCGACTTGGCACTCTGAATTCCTGCATGTAGATTGTTGTCATTAACAAAGCTGTGGATCGGATTGATCGTACAGGAAAGGAGGTGGTTGATACATAATGTAAAGTTCAAACTTCCCGAATACGTTTACCCATTCCTCTTAAGAACAATCTATGATGAAAGGTTGGTCCACCAATCATAGCTATCTCAAAATAGGTATAGAAAGCTCTAGCAAAAGATTGTCTCCAGAAAACGACTTCATATAGAATTTGCATTCCTAAACTATTATTTATGTTAGCTTGCTAAACGATTCCTATATACTGTGCGGGATTATCTGTTCGAAAAAAAATATCACGACTAATACCACCAACATCTTTTATGTAAATAAATTATACTTTTCTTTGATTTGCAGGTATCTTAATTATCATCCACGATGTCTCGAGAAACATACTTATCCTTACCATTTTTGAAAATAGGTATTTACCTGCGAATGATTATCCATGCAAAAACGAGCATTCAAATATTTGCTTAAATATATTCTCACCGGATACAAAAGTCACCTTTTTAATAGCTTGAAACCATAATTTTAACAATTCAAGGCAAAATTTCAGCCCACCTCTTCAGACACATCAAAGTTCGTTCAACTATCGTTCATAGATATGAAAACAATTACTAGTGTTTTTGTACGGAGTGGTCCCATTTTACCTCACATGCTATAGGCGAGGAAGTATTGTATTAGGAAAGAAAATGAGAGAATAGGTTTTTTGATGTTAAATAGCAAGTAGGAAAAACCCTGTCTGCCTGCTATTCATTGCCCCTACTATAACTTTGAAACTACCGCTCAGATTTTGATGGAATTTCAACACAATGTCACTACCATACCAAGGACAAAAAAGGTTTGTAGATTTTAAAAATAAATTCAGTGGTAGCGGAGCTAGAGGCAAAAAATGAAAAAAGTCGCTCATACATTTCTACGTTTCACAGACTCTTGATCATTCTCAGAAAAAATTCTGGTGCTTAGTTGTAGGGGGTACGAAGCTGTAAATGCTGCATGCTTTTATTGCTCAGGAAGCTGTGATCCCGAATCCTCGAACGCCGTCGCTGTCCAGGGCGCAGTGTCATCGTCGACGATGGATGACCAGCCCCTACAAAAGTCGTCCAGAGATTATTGACAATTTATATCAAAGCCAATTTTTTCAATAAAGTTTGAAATTAAAAATTCAATTACATTCAGTCTATAACACTGCAAAATTGACTCAGATACATGCAAATTTTTACTTCCCACGCATAGTGGCGAGGAAGTATTGTAATTGCGAAAATTTTCGGAAAGAAGATATTATGTTTTTTGGATGTTATATGACAAGTACAACACAAAAACCATGTCCATTATTTCGGTCGGTCTGTCCCTCAGTCTGTTCGAAAATCTTTGGACGTCCTATAACTCGGATTTTGATGAAATTTTCACACAAGGTTACTACTATGCCAAAGACGAACTTTTTTAAAATCGGTCCAGCTAGGGACAAAAACACGAAAAAATAAAAATCTTCAAAACTTCGTTTGTTGACATTTCAGATGCTCCAGAACATTTTCAGAAACATTCTTGTAGAGGTTAAAAATCGGGAATTGTAGTGAGTGGGGAAAAGTTTATCCCATTTTATTGGTAGCAGTATATTTATACGCTTCCAACATCAGTACTTTCAAGCAACTAAAAATACACATTTCACACAGCAAAGATTTTTCCCTACATTCGCCGTTATAACAGAAATATTTATAGACCGGTCACGCGGTCGGTCGGAACGATGCGATGCAACGGCGACTTTCTTAAGCCAAACCCTGTCTTGCGTGTTTTTCACTGATATCTACTCATTCTTCTCTACGCCCTTATATCAAGGTACGAGGATTTCCATAGTCGTCCAATTCTAAAGATACTAGAGCGTGCAAAAACTAACTCAAATACTACACGAGTAGATGATATCTATTTGACGCCATTTTTAGTGGGTACAGGAACGACGAATCCAGATCATTGTCCATAAAAGCAATCTGACATAGGAATCTCTAAAATATTCTGAAGTAGAGACGTCAGTAGATACACAAAGCAGTTCATAGGTGATCCAAACATGGCTATTGAACCAAAAGAGAGAGTCGCTTAATCTTCTGGTTGGAATATCCATATTTTGACCTTCATTCTAAAGTCTGGTGTAGGTTCGACATCAAATTTTAATACTAGTTCTGTTGTTAGTTTTATTGTTGGTCTACAGGCTAAATAGACCCGATTAGGGACACTCTGTATACCGTCGACGTCTATTGTTAAAAATGGCATAATCGCCATATTCAGACGACCCGATAGCAACTATATCAAGAAATGACAAAAAATAGAGTGTGTGGGTCGTCAGAAAGTCGTTATATGAATCTACTGGTATGCGCAGTAATTAAAGAATGCTGTTAGAAAGATATATGTAGTTAATTCCACTTACTACTTGAATTAATTTACTGATATTAAATTATAAACTTGTTCTAGTTAGCAAGAGGTCGGTGAAGGAAATTTCTTATTTTTATTTAGTTGGGGGAAATTCTTCATAAAATACGATAATTTCTAAGGTTTTATGATGTTCCCATAATATTAGTATTCGTAATCAGAGGTCTGAATTACAACATTAATATATGAGTTTATGATCGAATGATTCCAGTCTATAATGCTTACGCTTACAGTTAGAATTTATAATTTGATCATTTTGGGGCTCAGGAATGTACCAAAAGCTAGTCCTAACCCATAGTCGAATTGTTTAACAAGAAAGCCACTAGTTTTGTTAAATATGGGTGTTAAGCAGTCACAGTAGAGTGATACATGTTAAAAATAGCTTCAGGAGGTACTGAAACGTTGAAAGGGCGGATTCAAGATTTCGTTTAGGGGAGGGGACGCAACGAAATTTGAGGCTGGTAATTTTTCTACCTCAGTGGAACTTCTAGAATTTATCCTATTATTGCTCCTTAAATCCATTGTGTTCTATGTGTTCAATGCCAACTTGAAAAAAAAGTGCTCAGAAATCCTCAGAAAGGCAATATTTTATTAAGTATATGAGAACAAAAGAATTACGTGGCATTTATAACATAAAAAACTTCATTGCTCTGTTAACCAAAAAAGACATTTTGAGGGACCACGAGGCATATTCCAGCCATTCCACACAAAACAATGTATTTGATGGCGAAAAATTCATATTATCGTATGGACGCTAGACGAGACCAAGAAGCATGTCTATAGACCATCTATAGATCGTGTCTTGAGACCGTCTCCATTCTGCCTATATACAAATTGCGCAACGGGGTCTACTAGTGTGTACTAAGCTTAAGGATTAATACTCTGAACTACCCGTTAAACGGCGTAAATACTGACACAATCAAGCACTGTTATATCAGCAGGAGATAAAAATATCAATAGGTATAGTCAATTATTTTTTGAAATTCAATATAGATGTTATTCTTCAGACTTTCGTTGTCGAACTTAGATTTACGGCATAGTTGTTGTTTTCTCAGTTTTCCAATCGGTGTTGATCGCATGTAAAAATGTTGGAAATGTTCGGAAAAAACTATATATGTTAGATCGTAATTATTTTGATAATGTATGTTTGTACGAAACAAGAACAGGAATACAGCGCTGTATATATTCACATATAGTGCAGAAGCTCTGTGACTTAAACGAATTTCAATATAGCAACATAAATAGAAACGTACGCGGGAAGAAATGCGGGACGTGTGGTATTGACTTTGAGCATCGATCGACGCATTTTCTAGACAGGCTACAGGCGCACCGCTAAGTAAATCTAGTAAATGTATATTTCCAGTGTAGGCGTTCATCTAATAAGTCTAATCATATTAGCAAATTTCCCCGAAATAATTGCAAAGTCCAGTTTTATTGGTGCACGTTGTTCAAGGACGCATTTTAAACATGGACTCATAAAATGGTTACACCAATTTTTGTGGGAAAACTTTTATTTGACAACAAAGAATGAGAAATCGTGTTTTTTGGGATTCAATCGAAAGTGTTGACAGGAACGAAAAAACTTTTTAGGTAAGATTTTTAGGTATTTATGATTCCTACAGAATGACTAATAGCAAAAATGTTATGGCCGAAAAACCAGGCAAAATGCAGGTTTTGGCACTTGTTGATAATGCGACGATAATTTTACGCAACTACTTGAAATTCGTGAAATCAGCAGGATTCATACTTCTGAATAACAACAGCAAAATTGGAGTATGATGGACAAGTAGTTTTTTGAGAATATCTAATTGTTTATCCCAAAACACCTGTTTTTCGGACATCACTACTAGTTATATACAGGATTAGTTTACAGCAAAATACACTAATTTACCTTGCCGATATGAATTACAAACCATTCCGAAAGATAAATTAATGTTATTTTTATGCGAAAAACAAAGCTGACATTTTTTTCTTCAAAGCAAATTCAAACATTTCGTATTTGTGAGTAATTGAGCAAATGCGCTACGATATTCGAAATATACTAAGTGACATATAAATCCGAACACCCAGTTTAAATGGTTTTATTTTAATAAAAGTTGGTGTTACTGTAAATAACAAGTGAACAAATTTTCAGCCTTATCAGTTGGACATTCCGGTTTTTATACTGCTTTTTTTTAATTCACTAACGCTCTAAAATGAATATTTCAGCCGCAGTAAAGAATCAACGTTGGCGGACTTTGGTTCTTGACATCCTTTACGATCGGTTACGATGCCTAGAGTACGGAGACCTGTACGATTTCGTCAACTTAGTGAGTTGATAGGGCCCGTATAGTGGGACTTCGGGAAGCTGGACTTTCTTTTCGGGCAATTGCAGTTAGAGTGCAAAGAAGTGTAGACACTGTGGTTAGGTGTTGTCAGGCATGGCTTCGAGAAGGCCGTACGCAAAGAGCAAGGGGCACTGGACGCCGCCGTAGAACAACAGACCGTGAAGATCGCCGCCTAAGATTATTGGCCTTAAGGGACCGTTTCTCCACTACCAGGTCCATTGCAAATGAATGGTTTGCAGAACACGGAAGACCTATTGGCATGCCAAGTGTTTACCGACGAATGAGAAGTTTTGGCTTGTTTTCATACCGGCCACACTGGGTCCTCCCTTTAACTCGAGAACACCGACGTAATCGCCTTGAGTGGTGCAGACAACGGTCACTTTGGGATCAGGAATGGAACAGTATTGTCTTTAGTGACGAGTCTCGATTTTGTTTAGTCATGCACGATGGTCGTGCCAGGGTTAGAAGGCGACGTGGTGAAAGGAGGAATCCACAGTTTTTTGTTGAAAGACATGTTCATCACACTGTTGGAGTTATGGTTTGGGGTGCTATAGCTTATGGTTCCAGGCCACCTTTAATCTTCATCAGAGGTAGCATGAACGCGCAGCGTTATATCCACGAAGTTCTAGAACCCCATCTTTTACCCTATCTTGACACCCTGACAGATCCAACTTTCCAACAAGATAATGCCCGACCACATGTTGCAAGAGTCACAATAGACTTCTTTCAACATAATGATGTCACATTGTTACCATGGCCACCAAGATCTCCCGA
>CAVLJG010000001.1:49031151-49109122 GCA_963669975.1 Acanthoscelides obtectus | reverse complement strand
ACGTGTCATTTATGATTAACTAGTGTAATAATCTATTAAAGATTAAAAGTAAAAAACTTGATTGCTCTGTTAACTGAAAAAAAAACATGCTGAGGGACCCTGAAATATCCCAGTCCATTCCACACAAAACAATGTCTTTGATGGCGAAATCGAACATAAGACCGACATTATCTTATGGACGCTAGACTAGACAAAGAAGGATGTCTATAGACCATCTATAGATCGTGTCTTGAGACCGTCTCCAGACTGCTAATAGACAAATTGCGCAACGGGGCCTACTAGTGTGTACTAAGCTTAAGGATAAAGACTCTGAACTATCCATTAAACAAATCAAGTAATTGGTGCAAATACTGACACAATCAAGCACTTTTATTGTATCAGGTGATAAAAATATGAATAGGTATAGTCAGATATTTATGAAATTCAATATAGATGTTACAGTTTTCTTCTGACTTTCGTTGTCGAACTTAGATTTACGGCATAGTTGTTGTTTCCTCGGTTTTCGAATCGGTGTTTATCGCATGTAAATATGTTGGAAATCTTTGGAAAAAACTATATCTGTTAGATCGTAATTATTTTGATAATACTGTACATATTCAAGTGTAGTGCAGAAGCTCTGTGACTTAAACGAATTCAATATAGCAACATAAATAGAAACGAACGATCGACGCATTTTCTGGACAGGCCAAATCTCATAAATTTCAAATTTAGGCTTTCGTCTAACATCTACTCTAATCATATTAGCAAATTTCCCCGAAATAATTGTAAAGTCCGGTTTTATTTATGCAAGTTGTTCAAGGAGGTATTTTAAACATGGACGCATAAAATGGGTACACCAATTTTTGTGGGAAAACTTTTTATTTGAGAACAAATGAGAAAACGTGTTTTTTTTTATTCAATCGAAAGTGTTGACAGGAACGAAAAGACTTGCCATATAATATTTTTAGGTATTTATGATACCTACAACGATAATTTCATGCAACTAGTTGAAATTCTTCAAATCCGTAGGATTCATACTTCATACAGAATTTCTAATTGTTCATCACAAAACACCCATTTTCCGGCCATCACTACTAGTTTATTGAGCAATATGCAGGGTAAGTTCAAAGAACATTTAATAGCAAAATAAAAATAGCCTTCGCAAACCAGGGGTATTTTTATCTAATATGATTAGACTAATAGTGCTTCGGTGCAACACCAACCCCGAACAAAATCAGTCAAGCTTTACATAGGTACTTTTCAAATTACTATTGAGCAACACAGAACATAAATCACTTTTCAAGTACAATCTGTATATAGCTAATATCTTGCTCAGACTTAGATTGTCACAAGTCATAGTGGAATATACGTATAAATCGTAACACTCGTGCTTAATCGTAAGAATTGTCGGTAATCTTAAGTGATGGCAGAAGAAAAATCGCAATGTTAGTTTCCTATAGCTATAACTTATAGTAAATATGCCGCTGTCGCCATGATGAAGTCAGAACGCAACACAATAGTGTTAGATTACAAAAGCAAGTGTCAGACGTCCCGCGCCCCCCGCGCTCCCTCTAAATCCGCCACAGTTTTGCTGAGATCAGTGGGAATCCTAAAATAATTATTCACATTTCCACATTTCACAATTTAGAATTTTCTGAACCCAGCTGAACTCAGGGTCCCAAATTGCCCAGTGTGCAAAGTTTCCATCACTTTTAAGCAATGAGAAACATTAAATATAAATTTTGCGTTGATAAACTTTAAGTTTCTGAACAATATTCTTGCGTGTCTGTCATTCTGTTCTTGGATAAATCGAGTAGATCACGAATATGATGTCAGTTTTTGCTGAGATCAACGAAACACCAAAAAAGTCAGTTTTTGATACTCCAAATAGGGCTTCGAAACACTAGCATTTTTAAACATGGTGCTTTCGGCCGTCCGATTGAAGACAGCCACCATATTACAGCTGTTTCGTACTTTTTAGCAGCTCACCAGCAGGGTCTAGGCTTGGGTCTCTCGGACACCCAACCAAAGTGTAGCAACTATACACTATAATTGGTGTGAGATCTATCGAAACAAGACGGCTCAAAGTGCTTTCTACTACCAGAATCGACTACATACAACAGATATCGGTTGGAACTGTAACGATCTCTGTTCGTGTTTAATAGGCTAGACCGCTGTAGGCTAACGATTCTGGCGGCATAGCAGAGGCGGTCTACTCCCAGTGATCAACAACTAAGCATGCTGCTTCAGTCCGCCCGACCAAAGACAGCCGACCATGGATAGTTGTTTTGTGCTTTTTGGTAGTTCATCAGCTGGGTCTAGGCTTTTCTCTCAGGTGAACATGGGAATTATCATCTATCCGAGGTATAAGATCTGTCGAAATAAGCCCTATCACTAGAATTTACCACTGCGACAGTGAATAGCAGCTATTGGTTGGAAGTTCGAGTTTTATAGTCCAGGTTGGCTGTCTGTGGTATTTTTAGTTGTTCAATGGCGAGTAGACCATATCGTTTATACCACCAGAATCGTCAGCCTCTAGCGGTCACAGTCGTGACTGGGCTACCAAACGCGAACTGAGGTCTTTACAGTTACAACCGATAGCTGATATCCACTCTCGCACCGGACAAAATTTTTTGATAGCCATATTCGAACGCATCTCGGTGTTCCGAGTTTTGTTCGATTATAGGTGAACTAGAATGAACATAAATACTTGCATTGTGAAGCTTTATATTTATGTATTCTTGGGCACGTAATATATAATAATAACACTAAGATTATCTAGAAGATAGGCAACGTCGCTTGAGACCAACTAAACAAAGATAAACGGAACGTAGCAGTGAACGATAAAATGTTATTATGGAGATTCTTTGGCGACCACGTCACACTTCTCGATGCCACGGTACCGCCCGTCTTGTCGCCGACTACAGCTCCTTTGTGTCCACTGTGCCACCGATCCTATTAATAAACGGTTCCGTGAAGGTACCATTTACCTTTGTTTAGTATGTATGGACGATACTTGTAGATGAATAGAACGAAGTTTCGTGGGCATGTTTTGGCCTGTTTTATTCGATACTAAAAACGTGTCTTAACCTGATTGTAACGCTTGTAGTTACCATAGCTAACAATCATGGTATAAAAATGGAAAAAGTAGTGTTAAAGTGCATCTACTTTTTCTCTCATCATAGTACAAAGATACCCAATGTTAAAAAATGAAAATGTATAATATAAATTTACTGAGACTCTTTGTTCTGGTACCGCTATTTCGACCCTTGTCTTTAAAACTTCGTAATACAGAATATATCTATCGAATGGACTTTATTCATTACTGGCCTAAGCCCGCAGCTCCGCTCTCGTGAAAGTAGTGTGAAGTATACTGCTGTACTCAGGTAAAAGGCAGTAAAGTTCAGTTACTGACCGTTTAAATGTTGACACCAATATTTTATTTTTACAAAATATGTAATTTATCACGTTATTCACCAAAAATAGTTGTTTTCCACTGTGATAGATATTTTATTTTAATTGTATTTCTTAAGAATAAAAGCAGTAACTCAATTTATCAAAGCAAAAAAGCCATAGTTTTCAAACTATATACTGCTCTTATTCTCTGTTTGATACAAGTACTCCATTTTTACCCTTTATAACCTATTACGATGTTTATTTATTTTATTTGTGAATAAGTGTTTATCGTTATAACTGCTCCCAAAAAATCATTTTGAAAATATTCTTTGATCAACATTATTTTTGGTGACTGTAATAATTATTAAATTGAATTATTCGATGTTGAAAGTATTTACTTTTTTCCGTGAATTTCAACATGAATAAATTGTATTGAAATAAAAAAGAAATTCTGCATTACTGCGTTTTCCTTCCAAAAAATACTGTAGATCATAAAAACTTTGAAAACATTCAGTATATTCGTTTTGCAGAGTATAAAAGCTAAAAATCACATGTTACTTCTCTGATTCACGACAATTAAAGACCGAATGTCATTTGTTAGGCATCGAATTTATTGTCATTCGATATCACATGTAACTCTTTCTATACAGACGTGCAACTTTGCAATATTAGTTCACTTTTCTTTACTAGTTATTTAGTTCGAAATAGTATAGAATTTTGAACTCAATTTTCTCATACCTCGATTTTTACACTTGAATGCCTTTTACCAAAGTACGGCAGTATAGGTCGCTCGTTTTACATTAGTGTGGAGGAGATTAGATTTCGAAGAAAGTAATGCAATATTCAGAGTGATGCAATAGTTACTGTGACAATGGACATTTTTTCATTCAGCAATGAATTAATATCAAATCTGTAATCATAATAACTAATAATACGTGAAGTATATCTCAGTCTGTGTGGCATATCAACATATAATAACCCAGTAACTATTTATTCACCCTATTATACTCGAAGTAAAACAAAACATCAAACAAATCTAAATCAAAACGATCACGCTACGAAAACTAATGTTGAAATTCAATAAATGCAGATTTACTCATTTCGGCCGCACCAGCGACTGAGCGCTTCCGCGTCAGGCACCTCATGTCAAATTCCATTCAGCTGTTTGAGCTCTAGCCCGTGAAATACATATTCTAAAGTTATTCCCCGGGATAAAGGATAGTCTATGTACTATTCCAGACTACGATCTGTCTCTGTACTAGATCCGTTCAGCCAGCGATTATTATAACATACTCTCTTTCTATTTACCTCTGCCTTTCCGAGCGATCCGTATGACCGTTGATCTTGGTTAAAGCCTTGTACTCGTACATCTGTAAGTCTGTAGGGGTACCTTTTGAATGAGATTATGCAAAAAACCTGATTAAAGTATTATTCGAGCGAATAAGGATATACTTCCTGGAATTTATTTTGAAACTTGCAGTTTCGATTTGATCTGAAATTAAGTACTTATGCAATTAGGTTAGTCTACACTTACAGGTCCAATCTTATTTTAGAACTTGCTCTACTGTGTAACCTACTGTACAGGCAACAGGGGTTTGCTGTAATATTCTATTCATTTAGTTTATATTTTAAAGTTATTGATGTTTTCATCAAAAATGAAGTTTATAAAAGTTATATGATACTTGGCGCCCCAAAGACGCATCCAACTAAGTTAGGATGACATGTTTTATGATAAACAGATTCTCGGTTAGCATACCGAATGCACACCCAGGCAATTACGGAAAGAGGAAATAGATTATTGACTTATCAGTGATGCGGGCATGTACTTCGTCGATCATTGGATTAAAAAAGGTCGCACGTCGCGCCAGTTCTAGTTTATGTAACCAAAGGGGTGCCTGAGGCTTAGAGTGCAATGAAATTTTATTAGCAACAGCTGCAAATTGTTATTTCGTAACAGTATTTATTTATATTAGAGAAGCTGCGAGGGCGAGGGCAGAACCTAAACACCAACATATCGCCACTTCAACTGGATGTTCCCCACTTAAATGCACATAGCGAGATGATAGATAATATGGACCGTTTCATATCTGAAAATTAAAATGTTCTACGTTCAGATGTGTATGGATATACGATCCTGGAAATAAGGAAGATCATAACAAATCAGTAAAACAAAAGCACTAAAAATCTCTATTATCACGAACTACCCGACGATGTCAGTGATTTTAAACATTAACATCAAAAATAAGTTCCTAAAATCTCAATTCTTATAACCGCCTCAAACCAGTCCTTTTAGATATATGATGGGGTATAGGGAATACATAAAATGATTCGTAGAAAGCTTACGCAAAAATAAATGCTGTAGATGTTTCATATAACAATTCCTTATGTAACTATGCCTGATAAAGATTCATTCTAATCCAACCACAAGACTAAGACGATATAATCGCAGTTCTTCAAATATCCAGGTAACTTGTAGCCGTTATAACCGCAGCAATAATGACTTTCATAGTAAAAGTCGTATTTTATTTAACGGAGATGGCCTTGTCAAGGTAGCATTTTGATAGAATTTCATTTCGTTCAGGTGAAAACCACAAAAACTGGATTATTTACTATCCTGAATAGCAAGAAGATAGGAGCAGCGATATTATAACTCAGGGCTGTCCAACATACGGCCCGCGGGCCGCATGCGGCCCGCTTCTCGGGTCATGTATACATCACATGTATAAATTACTCTCAAATACCGAATGTGCACAATTCTTACAAACTCAGTAATAATGTTGTATAGAAAGATTTTATAATGCGGCCCTCCAAACCGCATTTTTTTTGAAGTGGCCCTTGGGCCACATTAAGTTGGACAGCCCTGTTATAAATGATGGTATATGAAAGCAAGTAGCATATTTCGAGATAACACTGGAATAAAGGATTCTAGAAACAGATAAACTGAATTTAATCGCAAACGGTATGTACTAAGAATATTACAGCAGAGTAAGTTTATAGATAGATAGCTATTTTATTTGTCCACATGATAGGGGATTAGTCAAAGAGGCAAACTATCCAGTAATTAACTCAGTATACGTTTCCTGCACATACATGCATACATGTAAGTAAAAACAAAGACATAGACATGTATTTAAAAAACAAAGGTTGAAATTTACGAGTCCATAAGATATACACTGAACAGCAAATTTGTCTGGCGGCTTGAGTTCAATGTGTACGAGAGAGAAGTGTGTATAGACACATATATTAGAAAGAGATAGAAGCCGGTTGCCGAAGCTCATCGCCGCGATGCCTAGCAACGTTGACACGGCAATCTGCCGCGTTGCCAATATGTTACACAATACCTTGAATTAAGATTCATATTGAAAATATGCGTTAATCTATTCTTTAGGCCCAAATAATGGTTTTATTTTGAGCGTACACATTTTTGAATTGTAAAAGAATTTAGCACGACGACAGTAAACATTACGCTGATGTAACTTACGTGGTTATTTCTAAGTTCATGAGAGGACATAACATGGGGAACAAAAAATAATGCTGAATAAATGCTACAACATCCAACTTAGAGGAGGCGTTGAAAGTGACCACCTCTGGATTCAACTCAAGCCCGTGCTCTATGACACAAAGACTCTCTGACTCTTTGGAAAATACCTGGCGTAATACGAACAGTGCTGAAAGCCTTCTGTATATGTCGTCCTCATACTTCGTGCCCAAGGTTAGTAACGCTTTGTGATATCTTCTTTGTTGAGGTCACTAAAAGAAGGCCGAAAATTTCAGAAGTAAAATAACAATTTTACTCAAATTGAACAGGTTCCACAATATTACTAGTTGTGATCTTAGACAAACAGGAGAATCTAACAGAAGTATACCAAGAAAACCAGTGGCGTGCATAGGCAAGGTTCAATGAATGGTACCTTCGGTACTGGTAGGTACCCAGTTTCTATGTCCCTGGCTTAGATTGAGAAACTCTGTGTGTTTATTTCTTATGAAGGACGTCTAAAATCTTAACTCAATATCTTTACCCACTCCATAGAAACTTCATCACCCTGTATAACGGTAAGTGAATATCTTTGGACCGATATTTATGGAACTTTTTTTTGTTATTTTTGGTTGTACTTACTACCCTAGAAAGATTGGCACGTCTTTTCTGATTAAGATACTAACTCACATAGTCATAGTATCATAAATCATCATATCCTTTGACGTAGGACTCAATACATTGGTTATCTCAACTCTTTGGTATATGGCTTACTGGGAAAACTTGCTTCTTATTGCCTGACCTATACGCTCTATAAAGGAAAGTCCCAACTTTAAGAACACCCTGTATAAATCATGTGATTGAAAGTGAAAATTAACTTCTATTATAAACAAAGGACCGTCCCACTTCAAGTTTATTTTTGAAATCCATGCAGTTATCTTCACTTGTCGCGTTTCATGTAACCTAGAAACATTAGAAACCACGCAACGAATGTCTTGTCACAGAATCCGCGATCTGCGAAGCTAGAACCAGTCGTGCTCGAGTCTAAACAGGTTGGTATTTGAGTTGTTTTGGATTAGGTTACCTTTCTCATTCGCTTGTGCTTAAGGTGGCTACACACGTAGCAATTTTCATGTGCTCATGGAATTCATTTATAAGGCTCGAGTTTTACTTTGCTCAAGTGCTTGGGTGTGTTAATCGATGAAAATGTGAGGCTTTATGAACATTTGAATAATCTCTTACCAGGAGCTTACATCTGTATGCTAACAGAAATTTTCTGAATTTTAAATATGTGTGAATCAATTAGGTTATCAATTTTTAAATATTGTTGAGATGTTGCGAGTTAATTTAAGCCATTTTGACCATGTTTCGGATCATTACCCTATACTAGCAGGTTAGTTAAATATGGCAGATTTAGTAAGTTGCAATTACCTAACCTTTATACGTAAGTAACCTATCTGTGAAACTCCTATTTATTTACGTAAAAAGCTAATTTTTAGATAGAATGTTCTTCAACGATATATCCTTAACCCATCTTCATTAACAATGCTTGTTCCTAGCTCATCTTCTTTTAAATGGCCTCATACAATGCGTGCGTGTTGTAAAATAACTTGGATTATAGAACAAAAAGCCTGTCTCTATACAAGGTGTCCGCAAAGTTGGGGTTTTATTTTTCAGACACAACAAGAAAAAAATAAATGAAAATGTACGCACTGTTCAGTTAAATTGAAGTTCCAAGTACGGCTCTGCCGTAAAATCCGTATTTACATCGTAGTCATACGTCGTATAACTGTACGCTGGCGCTGGCGCTGTGGACGTGATCGAGGGATAGGACAGGACCGGCTTCGGTTTGGTTCAGGTTTGGTTGAGTTTGCGAAGTCCAATATCTCGGTTCTCTTAAGACATTGGTGTATATGCTACTAAGAAAGTCCGCTTATCTTCTCAAGATCGGTTTGTTGCTCATTCATTACCCTCCTTTCAGTTATGTGTAATATAGCTGTACTTTTCTACCACCAAATATTTTTATACAGCAAAATGGTCAAGTGTTGCTCTCTAGTTTCATTAAAGATAATACATGTAATATCTGTAATTTAGTCATAGTCAGTCATATACTGTGGATTCCGACGTCCAAAAATAGGTCTGAAGGATGCTAACGCCAACGATGAGAGACAAAAACAAAAATGAATTTAGGAAAATTATTAATTGTCGCATGTCTGGAGAATATTTCCCTACTCGATTTTTTTTACAATCACATTTCTTCATACAAAGTTTGTGTTTTGGACCACTCTGAACAAAAAAGGTACTTAGTAAGTTTAAAATGCTCAAAATTTCGGCAAAAACTCATTATTTTTACAGTTGTCAAATATCTAAAGTTGAAACCCCGAATAGTATTTTAAGCTTAGTTTACATTAAAGCATTGTTATTTAGTCTCTATACAAAAATATAAATGTTTGTCCTTTCTGTCAGCATTAAGTCTGAACCACGATATGGAGAGACTTAAAAATGTGTTCACTCACTAATTGATACCAGGTTATAGGTAATGTAACAAGAATGAGTGATACTACTAGCTACATCTGTTGGGAACCGCGCCAGGGACTCTCGTTCGGTGCGAGACTACTAGCCAGTGGCGAAGCGTCCATGTAACCATTGTTACCATTGGTAACAGTTAAAAATCTTAAAAATAAGTTCATTTATTTGTTTACCAACAGCGATATGTAATAGTAATTCAGTAAATAGCAAATTAGCCCCACGAAAATAATGTGCCCTATAGTGTCTAGGTTTTGTGAACACGATGAAGCTGACTCGCCTCGACTTGGTGTTGGTTGTTACCATTTCCATTTATGGATACACTTGGTAGTCCGTCGGGGACCGTCGGTACCGGCTCGTGTCTTATCGCGGTCGCCCAAGTGCGTGGGGCGCTGTGACTATTATGTGGGCTTGCTACCATTTTTTTGATTTGGTTACTCACTTCTCACTCGTTAGTAGCCGTTTTGGTTACCGGCTGTAGTGTGCGTGCAATTAAACATGGATGAGTGTCGCTGCGTAATCGATCAACTACTTGAAAAGTCATTTTCAATTTTTAAGAAAAAAAGGAGATCATTGAAAATGGAAGACCAACACCTATTATAGGTAATTTTAAAAAGGAATAAAAAAATGTAGTTTGATATTTTAAATTAAGTTGGTATATGGAAACTCTTGGTTATGTGGTTGCAAAAAACTAATTGTATTGTTGGCGATGTCTTCTGTTTTATACGGAAAAAAATGGGTGGACCAGCAGCGGAGTCAACGATTTACATAGTTTTGGGGCTCTAAAGAGGAGAGATGAAATTTCTCCGTCACATGTGAGATGTGTAGCCAATTTAACTCAGTTTGGCAAAACAAGAATCGAAAGTTGTTTTAATCAAGCTTTTAGGCAATACACTTCTAGATACCGTATGTTTTTTTGGCAAAACAGGAATTACCATTCATTTTGAAGAGGAAATTACAGGGAATTGTTAACATTCATTGCCAAAAAAGATCAAAAATTTTCCGAACATCTAGAAATGTCGACTGTTTTTTCGGTCGGCTTGCATAGCATAAGACGATGAGGTATATCAAGTGCCCCAGACGCTCAGTCCAGGAATGCTTACCTTAATTTAAAAATAGTTTAAATAAAATACCTAAAATAAGCAAAAACTTATATTTGGGAGGTTCAAAATAAACTTTTTTTTAATAAGATTTTTCACATCTGGTTTTGGTAACAGTTTAGGAAAAGTCACGCGTCGCGACTGCTGCTAGCGACATCTGTTTGAAACTTCGCCAGGGACTCTCCTCCAGCATCGATGCGCGGTGCGAGAGTGACCTCGAAGGTTCTGGACTGGTCCCTATGTGGCGTACCGGAACTTTCTCGAATCAACGAGTACCGGCGATGCGGAATATATAATCCGACGGCCGGAAGAGGGAAGCGGAGTTGAGTGAATGGCGCGACATAATAATTCGTAAATAAGTAGTCAGATATAAATAGTGGTGTACGTAAATGTTCTATCTAGTTAAGTTAAAGTCAGTTGTGTTATGTTTTAAATAAATTGGTCATTTCTTTTTGTGGAATCGAGTGTTTTAATCCACACCCAAAAGAACCCAGAAAAACGCTACAGTATGTTTTTTCCGCGAAATCATTGTCGATTTTGCAATTAATTGTCGTGGCAAATAGCAAAATCTCCACCGTCAAGAACGAATACATACATACGCTTTATTCTAGCTGTTGCCCGCGTTTTTGTACGCTTAAAAATGAAGCAATTCATGCTATAAACTTCAGATCAAGTTTGTTTCTTTGATGGTAACTTGCTTGCTTGTGAAATTTGGTTACTTTATTAGTGGCGCTATCTACACGTTCCGCGACTAAAATCATACATCAGAATGCTGGTTGTTCATAATACGCGCACCCCTTTATTGTAGGTGATGAATATCCCTCAGAATAGAGTGGTACGCTCTGACTAACCCTTGGTGAGGACGTACACAGTGCGGTCAACAATACCGATGCCGTGTGTACCCACCTTTAGTTCTTATCTGGTGAAGTGCATTCATGCCAAGCAAAAGTAGCAAACAACACGCCGCCGTCGTTACTACTAGAACGACGACCTTGCTTGCACTTACGGATGCTACGTTGCCAGACCTTTCAGAAGGAATATCTCAAAAATGGGACAAGCTCATTTTTTCAGTATGGACGAATTCAAAAATACATTAAATCTCTGCTAGCGATATATATCAACAAGAAATTATGTACTGAATATTGGTCAAGTGGAAATTATGTGAAACAATAATATCGATAATTCCTACTTGAAAAGTCAGATATACGCATATTAAAAAATTAGCCGTTAACTGTGGTAAATAATATTAGAAAAGTGTTAACAATACCCACAAAATAATTCTGAAGATTTTTAAATTTCAATTCCCACGCCTACTGGCGAGGAAGAAGCGTAATCTCAAAAAATTCTGTCTGTAGGTGTGTCGGTCAGTCTGTCCGTCGGTCTGTCTGTCTGTCCGCTAATCCTTGGCACGTCTATCACTTGGAAAGTACCGGTCGATTTTGATGAAATTTCTACTCAAGATTAGTAGTGAGGCCTCTTACTTTTTATAAGCTTACCTTAAATGAAACATTTACTTTTCTTGTTACTGGCTACACCATCTTACCTGAAAAAACAAAAAATAAATTAGTTTCCTTGCACATTTTAACTTCTTGAGTAATTCTATATATATATTTGTGAATGTGAAATTTAAATTTCGTCTTCTTTGTATGAAAGGGAATTAAATCGATAACCATGGTACAGAAAAATCTGCTCAACCATTGTTGAAGTTAATAACGCGCGACTGAGCACGGGCTAGAAACCAAACAAGATTTGCGAGGAGTCTTATAGGTTTAAGAAGTTACTGCGATCAGCGATGAATAGTTACAGGAACTCGTAGCTGGAGTTTTTGAACGTTTTATACGACGTTGAGTCATTTATTTTAACAGTGAGTAGATCTGATCAAAGGAAATGTTTTTTCCTTTACCATTAAAGTAACAACGTTATAGCCCTTTGGAAGTTTGAGTACCGCCCTGTCTCAATAACAATATTATGTGCTCGTGTTTAGCAACAACGGATATAATCCGCCTTATCGGTTCATCGCATCGGAAACAAAAAAGCCAAAGAATTTGGAACGATGTTTTTACAATTACTTTATTCAGTTGTATACGTATACAGTCAGTGTCAGTCGGTAATGCGGAGTGAATAGTGTTGTCTGTTGCGTGGCTCAAACGAAATAAAAAATGGCACATGTTTATGCGGATTGGTTTCCCAATCGAGTGCAACCAACCCCTCGTGCCTTTGTTAATGAAGTACAACGGGCTAGGTAACATTTTTTTTTTAATTTTTTTTTATTTTTACACACATATTTTGGTTTATCTTCCTTCTACAATCATTATCTGAAAATTAATGACTCAACTTCAAAGTATACCTATAATTCCGATAACAGAAAATATGGATTACATTCTTATATCGATGTAATAACTATTCCTATGCAAAAATTCAGCTGTGCCTTTGCGAATCTTCAATAAAATGTCTACCGAACAATTGACTGACGTAGAAGATGGCCAACGTAAATTGTATTCCGGCGCCCAAAAAGGGATTTGAGACGATAATAGAACATCAAACAAATTTAGCAATCCACTTTGAAAAAGCTTAGACGGTTTGGTTATGCTACTATCTCATAGATGGCGCTAGGATCCTCTGTCTCTAATATCTATTTTAATTAGGTGTCTTCAGGTTAAATACGTTAATCAATGCCTGAAGTTGTTCAATTAAAGTAGCCGTAAGACACACGCCAAAGTGGGATCGAAGAACCTAGCGCTATCTATGACACAGTAGCAGAACCAAACACTAACTCTATCAAAGTAGATTTCTAAATTTATTTTTTGTCCTGCTAATGCCTCGCAGATGGCACTAGGATCTTTCAGATGCCAGAATATTGTATATGTTTAGCTAAGTTTAGGTTGAATAGGTTGAATACAATAATCAATGATTGAACATAACAATACCTAGGACAAACTCAGGAGTATTTAGCAATTTATTCAAAACCCGATTGTGAACCAATTATTGATTCTTAAAGCTTCAAACTTTATCTACGTTAGATCAAACATAAACATCAATATCCAGGGAGCATCCCATTATCTCTTATTTTGTGAACAATCCGGCAACGTCGCATGAGTCCAACGTCCTTGCACCTAGCAGGAACAAGTTATCCCATCACACAAGCAACGACCTCAAGAGTTATAAGCAGCGCTAAATGGTACTGCTAAACGGTACTGCATACAATCGGCAATAATCGAATTCGAGGTGGTTGTTCCGTAAGTTGGTACCATCTTAGCTACACTGCTAGCTAAAGAGGCTAAACATATTAAGTACTAGGTCGTCACCTTCTATAATTCAATTGACCTTATCTCGGTCTAGTGGGCGATGCTTGGATTCGTAAGTGGGACAGATGACATAACGCCTCATTCATTCATTTGTTTCATAGAGTATTAATACATCTTTGTTGGACATACAGGTGTTTTTTCAACATATCTACGCAGCTTGTAAAACTTTTTCCATAGTATGGCAGTTTTGAAACAATCTAGAATTTTTTGATCGTATTCAAAATCAGGGTCCCGACACTTGCAGGTATGTACGGGGCAGAAAGATAGAAATTTGCTTGGTGAATCATCGAGTTAGAGTCCAATTCAGACAATCCGAGCTTTCAAGTATTTGGTTATTAAAGCTAGTGTAGGAATCTAGAAATTTCTCTTAGCATATTGTTACCATTCAACTAGGGAACGGCCCCACTTATGAGGAAGAGTAGATTACCGCACATTGTTACAGATTATTACGTTATTGTTTAACAATACCGTTTGTGTGAATCTCAAATAGATTGCAAAGTATATCTTCAAGCAATGCAGGTAATGAAGTATGGGATTCAAGCTCATCAGGGGGCTATTGTAAGCTAATGCTTCAATAAACTTCCAATTAGAATATTATGACAGTTTCAGTTATTTACCATACTTACAAAATGTTGTCGTTACAAAGATTGTGGGGATAGAAAGATTGTTTTATAGAAACGAAATATTAGTAAAGAAATAAGCGAAAGCACAAAAACGCAGATAAGATTTAGGCTCGAGTACTGCTCACATGCTTGAGGTGCTGCTGCGCCGAATACATTATCCATGAATAATGCTGTTGAGAGGAGGGCTGCCTGATTGATCGATGACTTTTCTCTAACGGACAGTCTCGGGACCATTTTGCATCGACTGACTGTCGGTGATCTGGCTCTCTTCTACCAGTATGTCAACTCTCAAAGCTTTCCTCCATGATGCCGAGCGATGTGTCTGATTTCGGCCTCTAAGCCTAACCGTGTCGAAATTCGTACATCTAAAATTTCAATATAATGGCTCCTTTGCCCTAGTGTATCAAGATTGTGGAACAATCTACCTGAGGAAGCTTTTCCCAGTTCTACTAACCTTAGGCAGTTCAAAAATCGGAATAACAGTTTCTTCATAGCAGCTGTGGAGCCCGGGTTTTACGTTTCTGTCTACGCGGCTGCTTCGCTATAAAAAATCTGCGGGGTAGACTTCCTCGAAATGTGAGAAAAATTGTCTACCTAAAATTTGTTTTTCTGGTGAGATCAGACGGTAACAATATTCGTAAAACAAAAGTGTTAAACCAAAGCTGTTTATTTCTTGAACAATATGAAGGCAGCGAGGCAACAAGTCTCATAAAACACAGCCGTAAATATTTATGTTTTGCGGTTTCCGCTTAAAATTCTTTCGGGCTACTTCGATGGTACCGTTAAAGAGGAGTAAGTCTGCGTTATCTATAAAGAAAATATACGCGCGAAAAACGCCCACATCCATGTCCTTTCTGCCAGTGACGTACTCAAGTCAATAATCTTCTCTTTTCCGGGTTTTTCTCTACGATATCGCCTTGTCTGCCAGATGGGCTTTTGCTTCTTTTTCTAACTTCAGGTTTGTATATCGAAAACTGACGGGTACGACCGTTCCTTTATTATCAACCTCAGGTAGTCCGAAAATCAGATCATCAAAATGACGTCTTGATAGCAGTGACGGTACCTCTGCATTTAGGGTCTGCCTTCACGGTTAGCCACTCTAAAGGTTACTGTGTCTTTTGTCGCTGCAATGCAGGAAGACATTCTTCGCTATACAAAATCTTATGTGAAGATCTCTGAACTTTCCTCGGTGACGTGCTATTCTATTAACTAGGTACTTAACAGTCAAGCGCATCCTGAACTGTAAATTAATGTTACTTGTTTTTCTTGTTCATTGCATAAGAAGAGCTGCCGGTACACTTCAATGCATTTGTAGAGTTTTCCTGTACTTTTGTTACATTTGTATCTTAGTCCAAGATTCCACGTACGACAAAATTTCTAAAATCTTTTGTTCAAATATCGTCATTCTCCGAATTTTCAATGGAAAATAACAGGACAATATTAGCAAAATCATCAATACTCGACTATGTAATTTACATTTCTGGTTCTTGGTATTCCTATAATTAGCTCAAGGTCTTCATCCTCAGTTGAATTTGTTCCAAAGTAGTCTTCATGGCCACTCATTTTTTGAATATGTGTAATAAATTTTATTATCATCAAAACGCGTATTAGCTATCTTATTCGAACTGTTAATTATCTCTCAGAACCAGAACTGTTGTATCCTATTCAGAACCGCTTAGGAATTTGATGAAACAGAGAACTGCCAGTCATGGAATTAGTTCGATTTTCTGTTGGAACGGTAATTCCGATTGGCGCATGCTCATCCTATAACTGCATGTCGGAGCATTCTTTATGAAACACCCTGTATAAGTAGTACTATTTCTTTTGTCAGCCGAGAAAATCAAGCCATTCAAAATAGATTTGAGCAACTTTAACATCACTACGCATCCATACATTATGTCCACATAGAACATAATAAAAGAGAAATTACCATAACAAGCACCATAATACCATCTTCAAAACGACGGATCTAACGGTCACATATTCTTCACTCTTTTTTCTAGGAGCACAATACCGAACTGAAAACCTGACATGCGATATGGATCTACCAGTGAAATAAAGCTTTAAAATAAACATTTTCTTACACAGGGACAAGAACCTTTTATGACACGTCTTCAGAGATGGTCCAATTGAAAAGATGAAGGAGATTATATCCTAATTCTGTCTGGATTAATTTGAATATCTAAAGCTGGAGGTAGGTAATTAATGGGTATTATCGTGAGATATGTAAGGTCTTTGTACTGAATTTGGATATTAGACGCCAATATGAAAATTTTCTTATTCGATATTTGATAGAAGGGTCCAACCTAGCTTTTCCCCAGCAGCTGCTGCAATTGACGAGTTGTGCTTGTGCCAGATCAAGTCCTCGGTGATCTGGACTTCGACCAGCCGAAATGAACGGCTCTTTGGTAGATCTTGGCCAACCATCGGAACGGGATGAACGCTTCTTGTTAGCCGAGGTACACTACGTATATTGTGTATGGAAGCATTAAACGGTACCAGATTGTTGCGAACCCAAGTGGTGATAACTTCTAGGTCTCTCGTCAGAGAAGAAGCCGCTACTAGTTTTCTTCTCTCCAGCTCACTTACTGGGTTCGGCTTGGAGCTCTAAATTTCTACGTGTAGAATGATATCATCAGAAAAGCTGTAGATCGGATTGATCGTACAGGAAAAGAGGTATTTGCTATGTAATCGAAACAATGTTGGAACCAAGACTGATCCCTGAGGGATACCCGCGTTGATATTGTGGGATGAAGAGGAGCACCTGCCTGGATATTCTGCGGCCAAAGAAGAAGTGAGCCACCCATCTGCAAAGTTTCTCTGGGGGGCCATAGGATGGCAATTTGCATAAGAGGGCAGCATGCCACAGCTTTCGTTACATCAAGAGCAACGACATGAGCCTCACCATAAGACTGAATGAGTTTACTCCACAGTTGTGACGTACGCCAGGTGATCCACAGTTGATCGCTGGTGTCGAATACGATGCTGCCTGTCTCTAACCAAGCTGAGATGTTTAAAATACTCCAGAAGGTCCCGATTTTCCCTTTTCTATTAATCTTCGGCTGATCAGAAATCGGATTAACCAAGTGTCTTTGAGGTGCCTAGATATTTGGGCTTCTGTCTACACACCTGTTTCGATTTTAAATAAAACAGATTAAAGAGAACTTCTAGCTAACATGCCAGAATGGAACGCAGAGTCTAAGGCTAAAGCGAAAGTAATTGCAAAGATATTTGCTGCCGACTCCATTGTGGACGTTCCTCCCAACGCCTGGTCGATTCCAAGGGACTATATGGAAAGTAACCTTCAGGCATAAGATCGTCAAACACGGACTCTTCTCGCACGCCAACAAGATAGTATTTGGTCTCAACTTGATTCCTGCTGTTGTATTGAAGAGATATAGAACCGAGCTTACTATAGTTATTCCACGTCTCTTTAAAATATTTTACGAATCTGATGATTTTGAAGCTTTGGTTCATGTTTAACCTGTCCGACAAAAGATGTAACAATTACATATGTCGACTAGATTTTTACCCAGAAACCCAGGAACCAGAGTATACTTTCCTGAAGGTTTACGATGCGCTGAATCTGATTCCGTGGTGCAAATCTCTCAACTGGCACTTAAGTTTCCGAAATATACCAACCTCGAGGTGTAAAAACAGAGATTTTTGCCCATATTTGAGGTTATGAAGCATTGCGCGTTTTTTCCAAAATACCTTGATAGCATCTCACAACTTCAAAGTTGTAGTATCATAATACTCTCAAAACCTTATATCAAGTTAATGTTTTTTCCCGCCATCTAAAAAGCCCATAAATGCATGGAATATCCAAAACTTTTCCAAACCACCTTCTAACAATCCTGTCAAGGCCGAGTTTAGACATCTTACATCCATCGATTGCATACTTTCACTGTACACGCCTACAGGCAAGGAAGTATTGTAATCGCGAAAAATTTGGAAAATGGGGTATTTTTTGAATGTTATATTATGATATACACATCACGAAAAGCCATGCCACTCATTTCCGTCGATCTGTGTGTCCGCTAGTCCTTGGACCGCCTTTAACTTGGAAAGTACTGCTGGAATTCCGGTGAGATTGTCACAGAAGTGTACTATGCGAAGGACAAAAAAGCTTTATAGTTTTTGGAAATCGATTAGGTGGTGGCGGAGCTAGGAGCAAAAACACGAAGATAATAAAATCGCCAAAACTTCGTATTTTGACGTTTGTGAGACTCCATAAGCTACCAACCTCAATAATTTTACGTACTTATCAATACATATTTCACACATTTGCCCACGGTCTTGATATCACAAAAGCTTTCGATCATCTGTTGCATGCTGCCCTCTTATGCAAACTTCCATCCTCTGGCTTCCTAGAGAAGCTTTGCAGATAAGTGATTAGAGGAGTAAATTTAGAAAATCCCATATCTCAAATCGACGTCATTTATTATATGTAGAATTTTTTTGAGTAAAAAGAAGACGAGTACACTTTTTTACAGAGGTCGGAATTTGTTTCATTACTCACAGTTTCAAGGAATCGAATAAACATGGTCACCCTTCGTGAAAAAGTTTGAATCTGGATGAACCGCAATAGCTATAGAAAATGCTGGAATTTTGAAACAAAAAAGTACGTAATTATGCAAATTAAGCTGTTAGATAGCTGCCAAACAAGTATATGTACAAGAAGGACGTGTAGCAGTGCAGTCATGTTATCTATATCACTATCTACTAAGCATAACTTGCTTGCGATCTTGCATAACCTGTAACGGTTTTTTGCAATTTCTATGGAATAGTCAGTTGATATCTTCGCAGCAATTACTTAAGCGTTGTTGGGTTCGACATGCATATATTAGCAATATTTACTGATTTATGTATTTGACATCATTATAAGGCTTGCATATGTGTCAGCGTCACTTTTTCGTCATGCAGTTTAAGCTTGGTGTTGAAGAACTCAATTAACTTTAAAGTTGTAGTACTGTCATATATTTAGGAAGTTCAAAAGTTGCATGTGAAAATAATACTTCATCCACATGTGAGCTATTCGACTGAAAGGTAAACATTGCTACTGCATAGAATAAACACCCCATAAAAATCGAACAGGGTGTAACTTGAAACCTCCACTTAAAATGCATCTAGATAAGTACAAATTTTGGGTCTGAATTATTTGTACCATACTTGGGAAGGAGCAGATGTCGTGTGCCACTAAAATAGAAAAAATATAAACACAGGATGAGGGTGACATCTGTTTCGTATTTGGAGGTATAAAATTGAAATCGAGAACAGTTATGCATTGTGAGTGCTGGTGACATTGATTTATTGAAAACCTTCTAGCTGAAGAAATTAGGAAATCGAACGTCAAATTTAGTTTAAATCGCGTGCTACAGAGTATCTATATGAAAATATCAGTTATTTAATGACAAAGGACAAGTACCCTCATTCATACCAATTGCGATTATTTGACCATGCTTTCCAAAATAAGTATATTTTAGTGAGTCACTAGCCTTGTTATATCTTATTTAACAAAGTGATCCATTAACCGTTATCTGTTGCCTATTTACCAGTGTATTCCGGAGCTAACCCTCTTTGAGTTGAAACTCGTTAAGAGTGTTTCTCACAATAATTACCAGATCATTGCCTGTGGTAGGGTACACAGCATTACATACAGGGTGACATACACTTAACTTGAAGTTTGCAAGTAATCCAGGATGTTCAATTTCACAAAAAGTCAAACTAAAGAGGGGTTTACCTTTCAAGTTTTAAAAGACGTTTGCAATGTTTGTAGTTCCAAAAAATGGCACGTTGACACTAAAATGCACAATTTAAAAATAATCAATCCAACTGCAGTAACTGAAAAGAATGAAGAATCAATTGCGCTATCAATGCGAATCTAAGGGCACCTCAATTGTCAAAATCCATTAAGCTATTTGGGCTGAAGCCCGTGAAATAAAAATCTCAAACTTGAAGATTGCGTTTAAAAATACGCTATTTTTTATAAAACAATATAGCCAGTGTCACTCGTGCTGTCAAGACAAATCTAGAGAGATTTCATATGTCAAGAACAATCAAACCGTTTAAGCTGTAGCCCGTGAAATAGGAACTTCAAGGTTGCTTTTTTATTGATAAAAGGGAATTCAATTTTCAATCGCCGGAGTTGGAACCCCCCTTTGAGGCGGAAATCTCGCTGAACATGGATTCTGGAACCGCCAATCTGTCCTCACCCTCCTTGAATGTTGCTATATGGGCGCCCATGTCAGTATCTTGTTAGGTCGTTGGCACTGCGGTCATTTTTATCTAGGTCTGGTAACTTTTTCGTTGGCAGGAATACTATTATAGGTATAGATAATTATAAATTTAAATTAGGTTTTGTGTTACTATAAGGGGTGACGGTCATTTTGGGGTCTTTATGGACTTGTATGTGAATATTTTCTATGTTATCTGGCATAATTCATGCATAAAATCCCCGCTATTTTAACCAGTGTTTGCTACCTATCATACACTTAAATGAAAACTTTCTAGCGCAACGGTCATTTTGGGGTCTTTATGGACTTGTATGTGAATATTTTCTATGTTATTTTGCATAATTAATGCATAAAATCCCCGCTATTTTAACCAGTGTTTGCTACCTATCACACACTTAAATGAAAAATTTCCAGCGCAAAAAACAATCTCAGAAAAACCTTTCCCATGTCAAGGCTTCCTTATTTTACTAATTTGCGCAAAGAATGCAGTGTGTTTCCTAAGTGAGTGTCAGTACTTAAGAGGACGACTTTTGGATCCATTTTAATGAGAAAACTTCGTATGAACGTATGTCCTAAACGTCTTAACTTTTGAGATACATAGTGGTGAAGTTTTCAACATAGAAAGTATATGGTACGCCACTAACTTTTTTTTTAAATAAAAAAAGTTTAAATCCTCGTTCATTTATGAGCAAATTTGATCGCTTGATTTTTTTAATCGGACGGATGGTTTCCGGAAACCCGTGCACCGGAATAAAAAAATCAAGTGATCAAATTTGCTTGGAAATAAATTGGAATTTCAAGAATAATAACTGTTCACTTACTTTAGGAGAAATAAGTGGCGTACCATCAATATCTGCCAAAATAGACAGGTAAACTTCCGTACGAACGCCACTGGCGGAAATTAAAAAAATGTGGTACATTAGGAATGCCTCTTGATACATAGTACGTGTATGCCAAATTTCATTAAGTTATCTAAATGATTTATTTATGAAAACTTCACTACCCCGTATCTCAAAAGTTTTCTTCTTAAAATGGACACTAAAATTACCTCCTTAAATATTGACATTCACATAGGAATCACCCTGTATATTTGATCCTAAAAGTCGTCATACCACTCACTGGCACTGTTCTCGCCGCCCAACGTTGTTTTTTTTTCAGATTGTAAGATTTAATACACAAGCTCCTTACCCAATTGTGTTGATGGAGGTATAACAACAACGCATGTTATCAAAAATAATCAATATTACTATTTGTTGTTTTAATTACGGACCAATTAATTTATTTGCTCATAACTTCACAACAACCTCCAGATGTCACTTTGCTATTTATAATGTCAATAATTAATTTTCCAAATGGATATTGAGATCATTGGTCAAGTACCATAACACTTCTCATGGGCAGTTGGGTAGAGAAAAAAGACAAATAAATCTTAATACGCATATTTTCTTTGACAGCTCAATAACAAGATGTATTACTATCTGAATATAGCAAAACTTCCTTTCATCACGCTAAGTTTATGGAAAAATATTTATTAAAATTTCGACTACCTCGGATACTTTTTGATATGAAACATACAGGATGTTTGATAAACATGTTTTGATATTTCGTCATTCGCACAAGCAATGTACGAGGTTTTTTAAACCGGACCAGCCGCATATGAAAGAGCCTAAATACTTGGTTTCCGCATCTATGAGAATCTCAAAAAATACTTTGTTTATCCGATTTTTGAACTGCTTAAGGTTAGTAGAACTGAGAAAAGATTCCTCAGGCAGATTTTTCTACAATCTCGACACCTAGGGACAAAGGAACGGTCGAACCGGCCAGTTTTGAACGTACGAAGTTCAACACGGTTAAGATGGAAAGCCGAAGTCAGGCGGGTCTGTCTGGCATCATGGACGAGACCTCTGGGGAGCAAAGCCTGTTGACATAGCGGTAGAAGAAAGGCAGATCGCCATCAGTCCATCGGTACGAAAGAGTGCTGAGACTATAAAAGTAATTATTAGCCCTAAAAAAATAGCCAAGCTTTTACTCTACACTTATTGGCATCTCAGCGTTCTGGCATGTTTGTATACGTTAAGGCTTAACATATTGAATGTTCACAGAAATTAATAAAGTATGCCGCTTCATGCAAGCCAGATTGGTCTTGTACAATTAGTGTAATGAGGATTGCTAAAGCATTTGCCATACAACCTTTGCAAAAATATTCGAATCGGCCATGTGTCGAGCGACATAGTTTCTCTCAAATTATTTTAGCAATGGTAGGCTACGCATATTTTTCAGGTCAACGATTTTTTAATGACTGAGCCAGGCGTAACGGAACAATTTTGCAATTATTTAATGGTAGCATTTTGTTTGTGTTATACTGTAAGCAAGCATTATACAAGAAACCTTTTAAAGTAGGATTCCGGTTTATTAGTAAATAAAGTAATTTATTCTTTGAAAAAGGCGATGGAGGTGGCCGAAACGTCAGTAAATATTTCAGCTCATTTACAAAAAATAAAGATGATGTCAAGTAGGTTGACTCTGCACTTCTCACGTAACATCGTTACCACTTCATAAAGGACACAAACTTGACCCTCTGGAAAAAAATCAAAAAGGTCCATACAATTAATCCATAAACATTCTTTCCCTGCCATACCTGTAGTTCATCTGGCAAAGTCGCCTCTATCCGATACCTAGCTCGACAAGGCGTGACACCGCGCCCACAGCATAGGAAACACTATGCTATGGCGAGGCAGTAATACCAGAACATTACCAGGACCGGCTCGCCGCTGGGAGTAAGGGCAGATGCTGCCGTTATGTACACCATCTGTCTGCTGAAAATATGATTCGAAATTTTAAGGGTAAATGTACGGGGAAATCTATGACGTGTGAAATATGTATTATAGGTATGCAGAATTACCGAGGCTGGGAGCGTATAAATATACTAACATCAAAAAATTTAGATATACCCTCCCCACTCTCCTACAACCACCACACCCAAATTTTTTACCTCTAAATTTTTTTCCAAAATGATCAGCATCCTCTGGAATGTCAAAAAAGAAGTTTGATCGATTTTCTTTTTTCGTTTTTGGCCTTTTTCTCCTCCGACACTGGACCGATTTTCAAAACCTATACAAACTTTTCGTCCATGGCGTAGCGGTAACATCAAAATCCGAGCGGTACTTAAAAAGTTATAGGCAGAAATGAGTGACACAGTTTTTCCTGATACATACGTCATATAACATCAAAAAAAACATAATATCTGATTTTCGAAAATTTTTGAGCCTACAATACTTCTCACTAGGCGTGGGAAGTAAAAGTAATGACAATTACTTTGCAGAAATATGTATCATCGTTTCTTATGAGTTGTTTCAATGACAAACCCTCTTTGGTAAGTTTTTGCAGTTGAGAACAACTGAATCTACCTATCTGCAATATGTAGTTAACCTGTACATCTTCAAAGTTCTTTCTAGTTTATATTGACACAAAAACTCTAAAGGCGATTGATATGCTAAACATGAAAAACAATTCCAAAGACTATTTGGCTTCACAGGCTGGTTATTCGCTGATGAATAGCGTCCCGTCTCTGTCTAAAAAGGGTGCAGGTAAAATGCGTGTCATCATACACATTCTTTTTTATAACATCAATCAATTTTTTTCGTCGATTGCTAACAACCAAGTTCCATCGGTTCAAATTACATTTTTTCTCTTTGTCCCTAAACGGGTGATATGACACCCACCCTTGCTTCAAAAGCATTCCGCTCTTCTTTTCATTATTCCTTCTTCCGGCCAGCACATCTGCCGATGGTTGGGTAGAAAATTAAATTTTCTGAAGAGGATCTACAGTTTGACTGGCTGCCATCTGGCAGGGACCCCATCCGTCGTCTGGATCTCTGTCGAATGACCTTGAGTCCCGGCACGCACACGTGGACATATGGGGGTTGGTTTGGGAGATTAATTGCCTCTCTACAGGGTGTGATGTGCAAATGTTTTATTCTTTTGTTCGTTTAGAGAAAAATTTGCATAATATATGCTTGCGTTTCACCACCATCTAATAGCATCCACAAATAGTCGAAATTGACTGTTTAATGCCTTATTGTAAGTTGTGATGTTTAGTTGATTTATGTTTCCTATTTAGGCAAGTCATTACTGGTTAAAAATGCAGACGTACAATAAGACGAAATTATGTTTGCAATGTATAATAACATTGTCAAGTTGGATTATAAAAATCAAATTCTGTTCTTGATTTGGTAGAGTGACAAATTTAAAATTCCGACATGTAGTGTGTCTGAGACGCGACTCCTGAAACTTATCCTGGAGTTTAAATGTTCGTAGGATCTATTTATTGTCTGGCCGAATCAAAACCATATATTTGGTCAGATTTCTGTTTATTGTACGATGTTGCGTGTTCTTCTCTAAGTAAAATTTACAATTCTGTGATAATATATTTTGTTTTCTCCCTTTCACGTGACATTTCGTATCTTTTTTCCTTTAAGAGATATCATGTTTTTTGGATATGGCACGAAAAACCATGTCACTCATTTTAGTCTGTCAGTCTGTGTACCGGTCTGTCCGCTAATCTTATAACCGCCAATATCTCGCACGGTGCCATCTTAAAATTAGAATGATGGCTTCACACTATTTCAATAAAAAAACAGAATTGAAATGTCACCTGCAAAACAGAAAACAAAATGTATTGCCACAGAATTGTCTATTGTACTCACATTGTACTTGAAACAGACCACAGTGAAAAGTGAAAAGTATCACAATAAAGAAAAATCTGAACATATATGTGACCCTAAAATGGAGTTATATTAACAAAATGTCAAGATTTAATTTCACCACTGTTTTATATAGTCACATCACAACGAGGTTGAAAAAGAGTCCAAGATCTGGAGCTGGTCTGGTTATAGTTATTGGGATTTATATCATATATATTGGAAGGTAATGTGATGTCGGATTTTTAAAGAATGGATGTGTGAACCGCTAGAGCAGATCGCCAGGCGGGCGCTGCTTCTTACCGCCGCGTCGTCATTGGAATGCCTAACTGTCTCTTGAAAGGTTGTCCCTGCGTTCTTCGTTAAGGCAAGCCGTACAATATATACTTTTCTGAATCAAAGTTCGTTATGACGAATATCTCAGACCTTAGGTACAGGCTAAATTCATTCATGATAATGTTTTTTGGATATGACACGAAAAACCATATGTTACTTATTTTAGTCTGTCAGTCTGTGTGCCGGTCTGTCAGCTAATCTTAAAATTAGAATGATGGTTCACACTATTTCAATAAGAAAAACAGAATTGAAATGTCACCTGCAAGACAAAAAACAAAATGTATTGCCACAGAATTGTCTATTGTATTCACATTGTTCTTGAAACAGACCACAGTGAAAAGTGAAAAGTATTACAATAAAGAAAAATCTGAACATATATGTGACCCTAAAATGTCAAGATTTAATTTCACCACTGTTTTATACAGTCACATCACAACGAGGTTGAAAAAGAGTCCAAGATCTGGAGCTGGTCTGGTTATAGTTATTGGGATTTATATCATATATACGTATATTGGAAGGTAATGTGATGTCGGATTTTTAAAGAATGGATGTGTGAACCGCTAGAGAAGATCGCCAGGCGGGCGCTGCTTCCTACCGTCGCGTCGTCATTGGAATGCCTAACTGTCTCTTGAAAGGATGTCCCTGCGTTCTTCCTTAAGGCAGGCCGTACAATATATACTTTTCTGAATCAAAGTCCGTTATGACGAATATCTCAGACCTTAGGTACAGGCTAAATTCATTCATGACAACCTTCCTTAGAGTGAGTCCTCCCGTAACGGAACGCCATGGCGACGTGCCAGCATCCGTAGTCAGTTCTATTGAAGTATCTAGAACGAGTTCCCTGACCTGGCAACCATCTTGGCGACGTCGCCTATTTTAAAACATGACCACACCGTCTCCTGACTATGCGCCATTTGGCGACACCCGCTGGCGACTCAGAGATGCAGACAACAACTCCAATGAAGCACGTTGCTAGGCAACGTCTTTTAAAATACCTGTAATATTCATTTCTATTTCTGTTATTCTTACTGTTTATAAATGACTTGTCCAATTGTCTTTCCAGCAATGCTAACAATAAGCTAATTCTATACGCCGATGACTCCACTCTTGTTTCTACTCACGATTCTCTTACCAATTTAGATAATGTGACCTCTACTTGTAAGTCAGACGTCCTTGAATGGCTTGCAATTATTAACCGTAAATTCAAACAAAACTCAACCAATGACCAATACTCTACGGAATCATGATCTTCTTAATAACCATGTGGGGACAGTTTAGTGTCTTGGCAAATACTTAAATGCTACTTTAAACTGGGATGAACACATTAATTATGTTAGCAAATCATTAACAAAAATTATTTATTTAATTCGTAATCTTAAAAATGTTGCATCTTAAAAAATCTTGTTATCCAGTTACCACGCATATTTTCACAGTGAAATGCCATATTATGCTATCCTAGCATGGGGTCATTGACCCATATGTAGATGGTTTTTGCTCTACAGAAGTTGTGTGTTAGGTTCATAGCAAGCAAGTACAGAGATCCCTTTAGAGAGGATTCATAAAACTAAAGATCATGACTTTGCCTTGTGCTTACATTTATTACTACCTCACGCATATACAGGGTGTAAACGTTATGGTAGTCATTATTGGAAAAAAAGTCAAAAAGTTCATATGACCCATGGTCCAAAAGTCAATAGATTTTTGTCTAAACGGTTTTATAGTTTACAACTTTAAGTGTTTTATATCGATCACAATCTCCACAATCTTTCTAATTTTTATAATCTAATCTAAAACGTTTTTAAATTGGGTAATTAACAAATAAATGGAATTAAGTTTTTCTAAGTTAAGCCAAAATTTGTAGTCAGTAAGAAAGTAAGTTTCATTAGATTGAAGATTTAAAACACACTTGACAAGAGCGCGTCGGTCATCATCACTCTTATTGAACTGGCAGTCGATCGCAAAACAGTGATTAGTTATCCTTTTACATAGTTGTGCGGCATTGTCAGATTTATTTTACTTACATGAATGTATGTCTTACGACTTCTCGGATTTGACATAGCTTTCCTACTTTTTTACCTTTCTAGTCATCGTATGTTGCCATTGTTTGTCTTATTTATAATGTATAGTTTGTCATTTATTATTATCTCTTTATTTAGGTGTATCTTTAATATTTTGCTCTGACCTGTGTAAGCACATCACGTACATTGACAACAATAAATATTATTATTGTTATCTATCCGCTTCGGTTTTTAACACAGATGAAGGGATGTACCTAAGTACAGGTAATTACATTATCACTGTCAGCCACGCGCTTCTAGAAAATCGAGCAGAATGAAAATCTGTTGCTGAAAGCACTTCGTCCCGTATTTTTCTATTCTGTGTGAGCCACCTATTCGTCTTTTCTTGATTAATGAGGAAGTACTTCTTAAGTAGATCTATGGTGTTTGTGACTGTTTTTACCAACCGTTTATCCTATCCCAAATTCTTTGTTAAATTGAATCAAGTAGCTTACTATATTCTCTTCTCAATGGGTATATGGTCTCCTTTATTTTGTCTCATGTCTTTTTCACATGCATGCACACATACAAGGAAATGCTTTTATTTTATTACTAGGCGAACAAGATGAGCTTGTTCGTAATTAGAGGACTGTTTAAACGGCTCTCAACACAGGTTTCTTAAAAACATAAAGATGCTATTGCCACAAAAGAGTATAACAGAGCAACTAAGATATAAATTCACTTTTCTTAGAACATGATGTAACAATCAGTAGGCATTTTTAGTGTACATTTCTCGTTATATGATGTCTAATGGGTAGGGATGCATTGAGTACTACTATTTTCAAAACGGCGAGTACCGGGTACTCAGCCGAGTACTCGGTGTGCTGTTCAGCTACTGTTAGTGATAATAAGATTAGATTTGCGTTTTGGATAGCCCCTTATTCGCAAAATTGATTTACGTTTCCAAGAAAATGCATCCCATATAAAAGTTAATAATTTCAATTCAATTTCAATTTTATCCATACACTGCCTGAACAGAGTGATCCAATTAACAGGCAGGGAAAAAACAAAAAGTGATACAAAAACAAAACTGTAAGCAGTATAAACATAAACATAAATTATCCAATTGTTAAAAATAACCTCTTGAGATTGATTTTGGAGGTACTAAACGTATCAAGTTCACTTACACTGTCACAGACATTACACATAACATAAAGAGGAGAAAATAACAATAAATTTGCCCGCCGAACAGGTAAATAAAATGAATTGTTACCACCATGACGAGTACGCAAATCGGGAACGCGTAGAGAGATCCTGTCTAGAAGAAAAGGGCAATCAATTGTTCCATTCAACAAATTACATAAAAATTTAGCAGCTAACAGATTCCTACGTTTGACTAAATTAGATAAATTATACCTACTTAAGAGAATGTCATTGCGTATACCTCTTTCAGGGTACGCTCTATCATCTTTAAACCATAAGTATTTCACAAAACGACGTTGGATTCTCTCGATGTTTCTACAGTGTATATCATAGGCCGGGTACCAGATAATCGAACAGTATTCTAAATAGATCTGACAAAAGCATTAAAAAGTAAAATTAATGTATTATTATTATTGAAATGTCTACTGTTTCATACAAAAAATCCTAGATTTTTAAATGCTTTTGCTATTATTAATAATAATAATAATAATCGTCAATAACATTAATGATTCCGTTATAAAAGGGCGAAGCTTAGCTATTCTTCCACTTGATCCATATATAAAAAAAAGAAAGTATGATACTGAACAAAATTATGTAAATACATTTAAATTTGAAATATAATCACCAAGCACATGCACTTTAAAAAAAATTACACTTATGCCGAAGGTGCTTTTTCAGATAATATTTTAACCTAATCAAATACAATGATTTGTACAGAGTAACTGCGTTAACTGTGAAAGATCGGTTAAATAAAGCTGTCTTTTGGTGCGACACTATGAATAAAAGCGAAGATCTGATAACTCTATTGGATGAAATTATATCTAAGCGAGGTATAAGTTTATTTTTCAAATATAAAGGTTTTTTATCAATTTCAATTTTGTGTACGAGAGTCAGAAAATGGTATCAGAATAGCCCAATGACTTTTAACCAGCCCATACTATTAATGCTCCTTGAAGTATGGTCATACTTTTTCTAATTATTCATCGGACGGCAACAATTATTTTGGATTTTTTATAGTCGTTTTGCAATGGTTTGATCTAAACATGGATAATAAAGAGTAATGCAATATAGAATTTTTGCTTTCACATAATGCTTTTTTAATAAATAACATTTTTAAGGAATTTGACTGACGTTCTCAAGGAATCTTAGTTTAGACGATTTCTTGGCAAGTATAGCGTTGAAACCTATATGTTTAAGGCAGCAGCGGTTGCGCAGAGGTAGACGTTATGGGTCTCTAATCAGTCGCAGTGAGCTGCGCGGGTGTCGAATCCCGTCCAAGAGAATTCTTCTCTTGGCTATGGATGGTTGTTGAATGTAGGCAATGTCAGGTCCTAAGCTGCTTAAATTTCGAAAAACTACCCAATAGGATCGCTACTATGTCATGGCCATCATTAACACTAAATTTAAGTCCTATAGGTTTTAGAAGTGCCTTCCAGAGGCTACACAAAAGAATCCAACAACTGCTGGCTGTCGTGGAGGGGCCAATTCTAGTAAGTTTCTATGTTAAACAGATCTAGCCACACTTTAGATATCAAAATTGCTTTTATATATACATATATATATATATATATATATATATATATATATATACACATACATATACACATATACACACATATATAAGAGTTACACAATAACAAATAAATAAAAAGTTGAATATACAACATTGCATCATTAATCCTACTGCATATCAAACAAATAACGTTTTAGTTTGAATTTGTTCATATTAATTAAGAAGCTTGAGTTCTTGTGGCAGCTGATTATACATCCTGATATCATTATATATGAACGATCTTTGAAACATGGCGGTCTTATGCTGCGGAACAGTGTAGTTCAATTTTGATCTTATATTTTGATGATGCGTATCTTTGCGAGGTATGAAATGTTTGATCAGACCTGGAGGATTTGGAGTGTTGACCAGTTTATTACAGTAAATTACACAGGTGAAGGAGTCCCCTATTTTTCATGTTAAGCCATTCACACTATCTGATTTTGTGTGATATGTGGTCATACTTCCTAATTCCGTATACCAGCCTACAGCAGCTATTTTGAACCCGTTGTATTTTTGTTATGTCAGCACTAGTCAAGCACGGCCCATAAATAGAGCTACAATAGTTGAAATTACTAAGCATCAAGGTCTCACATGAAGTTCTTTTTAGTTCTTTACGTAGAAAATGTCGACTGCTATAAATCATTTTGAGAGAACTAAATGCTTTATTTACAAGCGTTTGAATATGGAGTGAGAAACGAAGGCTTGGATCAACAGTTAAGCCTAAATTACGAGAAGGATCACAGAAACTAAGCACTTCGCTTGCAATTTTCATCGAAAGAGTGTCCTTTAAAATATTTATACTATTTTTATTGCCAAAAAGTATTACTTTTGTCTTCTTAGAGTTGAGCTTTAGGTTGTGCTGCTCTGATAATGTGTTTATCGATTGAAGCTCTTCATTCAGAGTTCGTTCTGCTGCAGATCTGTCTTTCATGGAAAAGCTAAAGTAAACTCGAATATCGTCAGCGTACGATTGTACCTTGACGTTTTGTATCTTTGATAGGATTTCTGCTGTGTATATTATGTTAACAAAGGCCCAAGTATGGATCCTTGTGGCACCCCTGACAAGATATCTGTGCTTGCCGAATAAGAACCGTCAATATGAATTTTCTGGGAGCGTCTAAGTAAGTAGCTCCATATTAAAAATAGTGAGGGGTCAGTAAAACCATAGTATTTGAGCTTTGAGCACAACAATTCATGATTTCCAAAAGCTCTGGAAAAATCAAAAAGAACAAGAGCGCTAAACAAACCTTGATCATACGCCATTAAAATATCTGAGGTTATCGTAGCTAGTGATGTTTCAGTACTTCTTCCAGGTCTGAACCCAGACTGGCAGTCAGGAAATAAACCATGGACTGAAAAGTATTCATGAATTTGTATATATAGATGTGAATAAGTGATATAAGCCTGAGATCGGAGAATTCCGCAGGATTATTTATTTTAGGGATAGGGATACCAATAGCAGATTTCCATAGAATTGGAAAATAAGACCTCTCTATGCAGCAGTTAATAATATGCGCTATATAGTTATCAATGAAAGGGCTGCACAATTTGAGCATTTTTGCATTAATGTCATCAGCACCAAAAGCATCTGATTGTAAGCTATGCAACAGTTATCATCCTGAACCAGAAGCTTAAATTAGCATTATGAACATTAGACGAATAATATTCGATTTCTTTGTCGCAAACAGATGTAACACATTGTGAATACGATGCAAAGTGATTACTTATGTAGATCATCAGGATTACTTAAATGAGCTGGAATTGAGGTTTTACGTCACGACCACACACTTAATTGTTTTAAGGCATTCCAAGTACCTTTAATGCCAGTATTACTAGCGTAAATCACGCCTAGTAGCAGCCAAAGTATAGTTCTCCTTATATATAGCGTAGTGATTCTCCTGTTTGCTTCTTTTGAATTTTTGCAAAGCCCTATCGCGCACTTCTTGCAATAAGCCTAAGATTGTTGGTAAGCCAAGGTGCGGGTTGCTTAGTTACTCTCTTCTCAGTACTAGGTGCATGGACATCGAACACAGCTAGTATGAAAGAAGTAAACATATCTATTTTAGCGTCAATGTCTTCGGTTCTGATTAATTCAAACCATGATAGTCCAGTTAACTCCGTCAGAAAAACGTCGAAATTTAAACGTTCAAAATGACGACATTTGACTATTTTCACATGATTATTGTTAATAGGAAAACAGATTTCCATAAAAATCAGATCATGATCTGAAACAGGATGTACCAATATATTGTACCCGATCGTTGAACAATGTCGACATCTCACATTGACGCTAGCACCCAAATTGACAAACATATACATGACATTTCGATGCTTTCAAATATGATTTTCAATGCAAACTGAAATCTGAATGATACACGGACATGATCAACTTAACATCACACCAAATTACACTTGGTAATCGTTTTGCGTGGGGAACAAAAAATTTTCTGTCCTAAAAATGGCTTCTCATAATGAGTTTTCCGATTATCCAGAAAGATTCCTGACTACTCACATAAAACAATTACATGTTCACAGGCGGTATAATACAGCACTAATTTTATGTAAGCAAGGGTTGAACCTTTTGTTAAAAAAAACGAACAAGAGACACTTCAGGACGGAAATATGACTTGCAGATGTTTCAAATTACACTTGGGCTTCTCTTAGGCGGAATTTTTTCAGAAGGGTCGCGTATACTTGACATATTGTTTCAGCAAGACAATGCTCTTGGCCAAAGTGCAGATGTTAACGTATACAGGGTGTTTATTTTTGTCCACATGTCAATATAGTTTGGAACTTTTAACTCTATTTCACATTTTCTTTGATTGTGCATTTCTAAAAAAGTAGTAGCCGAAACGGAGGTGATATTATTAACGCCTAATGACTCCTTTATGATGCTGCCCATACAAACCATCTACAATCAATACTTATTATGTAGGTATTTTATTCATGTAGGTAACCCTACCACATGTTTTCATAATTTTAAACAAACAACCTTTTCAGATAAATCCTAAATGCCATACCTGCACGTTCATGTAACCACGTTTCTTCATGGCATAATAATATGGTTTTAATAAAGTTTTACTTTATAGTCGCTACTACAGCAACAAACAAGCCATAAAAAGGATATAAAACCTTTCACAGTTGATATTTAGTATATAAGTAAAGAGAAAATAATATGCAATAAAGTACAGCGTGAAGGTATTGTGTGTTTCTAAAAAATATTATGATGAGATGAGATTTTTTTTTCTAAATGAAGAATGAACACAATCATTTTTCTTAACACGACATAATTATACTAATTTTACGCAACATGAATATCGAAACAATTTCGCCTAACAGCTGTAAGCTTAGATATCCGATTTCCACAACAAAAGAGGAAAAATATGCGGCACTGGCGATGTAACCTCTGTTTTCTTTGTTAACGAAGGATAAAAGAATGTATTATCGAAAAATGTACAGCTGACATCTGGGTTTCGTATTACGGATAATTTGCCGTCAAACATATGTCGAAGGATTTCTTTTTCAGAACCGTAATAACCACTACGTGTACTGCAATCAGAAAAATGGTTGTGACTGCAGTATTTCATCTTACCGATATAAGTATGTTTCATGACAGTGGCAGATAATTAGAACGATGACCAAACCGAGAGCATTCAAACAAATATTAACGAAAACAAGTATTAATGTCTCTCAAAGTCGAACATTAATGACGATACATCTAAAATGCTATTAACTGAGTTGTAATTAAGGCATGTCAGTCATTATCTTGGAAAAGTAAAAGGTTTTACTATTTTGTGAAGCCAATCTAGCCAATAGCTTAGTTGAAGGATATTATTTGCATTTCTTTTGTCTGAACTACAGATGTTAAGCTTCATGATCACTGTGAAGATATCCAATCGCAAGGTATACTCCTCTTTGTATCCTACATCTTTCCTAAGATATTTGTAAAATTTTTTAGTGTTCATGCGATTCAGATGTTAATGCATTTCTTTAAATGCATTGAGTTACTTTTTATATGAGATTGATAGGGATTGTATATAATAATAATAATATTTATTCACTAAACGTACAAAGAAAACAACATGAGTTAAAAAATATTGAATAAACACAGACCCAATAGGAGGCATTACCTGTGCATGGGCCAGGAATTTCAAGGTATAACATACAAATTATAAAAAAGAATAGTACAAGAATAAGTCGCAGTTGATTATGAATTTACTGGATGTTCGTATTCATGAGTTTATGCATTTTAGTCTCTGATATATAACGTAACCATTTTATCAAAATTCTCTTGAAATAAACGTCGAAATATTTAAGTAAAATTTCATAAAATGTTGGCGCTAGATAGAGATATGACCGCTGCATTATAGATTTATGTGGCTAAGGAACTACTGTACCACGAATTTTGTACCTTGCATAAAGATTATGTTTAATTTTTTTGGTCGGTGTTGATGAATTTATGGTAGTGAGTAATAATGTGTAAGAAATAAAGCTGGCTTATATGATAGATTTGTACATCTCCGCATAATTCGTCAGTGGAATAAAGTTTCGTTCTTTTAATATCATTTTTAGAATACTTTTTTGAAAAATATGCTGATATACCATATTATGTGAGATGAGGCTCATTCGGTGTGTGGTATAGTATCGCATTTAAGCTTGTACGAAACAAGTCTAACGTTCTTTAAAATATAACTGACAATGATGTCTCAACGTAAGTCAGGATCCAATACTATTCCAATCTATTCTATGTTTGGCATTCTACTTTGCACTTTTTGATCACTAATATTAAAATAGTTGATGCTTAATTTTCTGCTATTAAACCACCGAATAATTTTGATAAAATCATGTCATATTCATATAATATTGCAGTATCATCTGCAAAACTGGAAAACTCAATTAATTTGGAAATATCGTTTAAATATATATTAAATAACAGTAGACCGAAGAGTGTTCCTTGTGGAACAGCTCACTTGATTTACATTTCCTTGCTAAACATCCGAGAACTTGGCAATCACGCATTTTTTTGAAGATAAAGTTTCTAAGAAAAGTGTCTTTATATCAAAACGCAATTTGTGGATGACCTCCAATGTGACCTAGGAAATGACCATAGCTGTCATTTAGTGGTCAAGTTTGTAAATTCAAGTAGCAATCATTATTTTTCTCAGCAGATTAGTGTCGATCCAAAAAATCAGTGGCTGCCAAGTTTTCTAACTCTTCGAGTATTTAATAGACGTGCCTTTTCAAGAATCTAAGAGCAAATCAGAGTCTACAATACCGTATGCAATTTGGTATAATGGCTTCAAGAAATCAAGAAACGTTACACTCCATCAATAACAACTTTTAAATTATACGTTTGACAGTTGTAGGAAATTGCTACTTTTCGTTAAGTCATCTTTATGCCATTTCACATATATCGATAGGTGGATATTTGTATTTGCTGAGTTGTTACGATTGTACTTTCCTTTAACGGTCTTTATATTCAGACCGGAAATAAACACGATGTAAAAAGAAATTCAAATTACATACATGTGTGACTTCACATGCAGCCACTGGAAACTACTTTTGTAATTTGTGGAACTTCAAAGCCTTCAACAGAATTGATTATATCACGAACATATCATGTAGTTGATGACGCTTCAAGCAAATTCTAAGAAACGAATTATTTTAAGGTATATTAACCCTTCGTGATTCATCACACCTAAGCTTGCGAACATTTATTACTCAACAAATCCCTATTTCAATGTTGATATGCATCTTCCTTAATTTGCAATTGCACAAAGCATACGCAGTATAATATAAACACATTATGAGTGTAATAAAACGTTGCATTCTAATTAACAATAATAAAACAAGACAAAAAAACAAAAAAAGGTTGTTAATGGTTTTCTCGCCAGTGAATCGGTGATTCACCATCAGGTTCAAGCTACCGAAACATTGAAGGTGACTAATGAGACTGCGATGCGGTTCAAATCACGGCATCGTATGAAAGACGGATACTCAACTGACTTGCTTTAAGAGGAAGGTCTTTTGATAATAAAATACTTAGGCCCGATTTTACTTTTGACCCACATGAATCAATATTTGCGCCTATGACAAATTCGACCAATCAAAAGCTGTTTTTGGAGTAGAAAATCCGTATTTTGTTATTTGACCTACAGACAGTTTGCGGCGGAGGCACAAACACAACCAATCGGAAACAAGTTTCGTATTTACCTTGATATAACCAAATTAAAAACAACATAAATACCTGAAAAAATTGAAAAAAAAAAGATATAAGGGTTATTAATTAGGCAGAGCCGTCTTCGGAGTTTTATAGGCCCTGAGCCACAGGATAAAGTATGTGCCCTGCCCCGACACTAATTGCAAATTTTGCCCCCCATGACACAGCGCCCTAAGGCCTCATTTGCTTGCAGTCTGTAGCTGGCCCTCTAATCAGGTGAAGATTTCAACAATTCATCAACTTTCATTTTAAACATATTTTTCTATTTCTATTGAGAATCATGACAAAATAAAATCATCGTGCTGGCATCCCTACTGGACGGTGGCTCGACTACGAACTCGAACCATACCGTGCGGTGACCGCGATGCTCAGGCGCATTTAGAAGTAAAACGAAGCACGAAAAGTTGTTTTCTCTGTAGACCCTCTGTATATACATACATATATTATAGGTATATACAGATATATTAACAAAAAACATACGTTACATGCATGCCTTTATTATAAATAGTATAATTACAAAGTATTTATCTTACAAATATCGCCCGGACATAGACAGTGCGCAAGCCATAGCGGCACGGGTATCATATAACAAACCAATAAAACGTCAAAAAAAAACCTACAAGATGTCACCTTGCAAACTAGGTAGTTTTTAGGACGCAAACAATCATTCCACGTTTGCTCACTAGGATCGTTGTGAACGTCCATCTAATGAGGAATCACTCAACTAAACTAAACGCATTATTGGTTGCATATGTTTTGTGAGGCCAAATGGTCCTTGTCTGTAGTTTTTATCTATGAGAAGAAAGTTGGTTGAATAGCAAGATCGCATCTATAGTCAACGCCAAACAAAGTGGCGTGCACGTCATCACGATAAAAATTCCCCGACCTAATGCCTAGGTTTCTATCACAAACAATTGCTCTATTGCAGTTTCATATTAATGTGATATATAAATTGTAAAATGGTCATTACTCTCTTATTATGGTTAATAATCATATAAACATTGTTATTAAAATATCACATAAGTTGCTTTCTGATAAATTTAGACGCATTATGTGAAATAAAATGTTTTGCAAACGCTCCAATCACTTATCGACATGTAAACGCACTAAACCGATTTCGCAGCGTTGACACATTGTCACCTTGAAACTTATTTAAACTGGGAACTGACATTTGTATTAATTTTGACACTGAATCAATTTGTGGCATTTCAAATCTTTATAAATCCTTTGGCCCCGCATACTGTAAATCAACAACTGTTTGTTTCAAAACATTTTACGAGTAGATAAAGGCAATTTTGGTATATAAAGATGCCCAAACAGTTAAATAGTCGGTGTAAGGAACTCGTGGCCTCGTTAACGCACTACTTTGAGCAAGAAAGGGACAACGACGGGCCTTTGTTGCCTTTAAATGCTGTTCAAGAGGTAGGTTACTAATAATTATATGTAATGTATATTAATAATAGTGAAATTTTATTTCATTTTTTGTAGCGTGTTGCTGCTGCTTTAAAAATTAGTTTAAGGACAGTTAGTCGTATTTCCGAGGATGTGAAAAGTGATGCAAATTTAGAATCGCCCAAGAAAAAGCGGAGTTATATTAAACGTGTAACCAACACAGCGACATTGGATACAAGTGCCATTCGAGAAGTGATCTATAATATGTATCACAAAAGTAAGATCTTATTATAATAACTTATCAGAAATTTGCATTAATTTGTTAACTAAATTATAATGTCATATTACACATGGTTTCAGAAGAACAAGTTACGATACAAACTTTATGGTCTCGATTAAGAGATAGGGCATTATTTGATGGTAGTGCCACGTCTTTAAGGCGGTTGCTTAGAGATCTTGGATTTAAGTGGCTTAAGGACAATCCGCGACGAGGGCTCATGGAACTACCAAGTATAGCTTTGAAAAGGGTGGAATTTCTAAGGCAATACAATCAAGCCAAGGTTGAGGCCTTATACCAGTTTGTCTTCCTCGATGAAACTTGGATATTTCAAAATGGGACCATAGGTCGCTCTTGGCAAAATGGAAACCAAAAAAGCGTGAAAGCTATTAAAACAGATGGTAAAAGGTATGTACTTTTACACAATTTGCACTATAAAATTTAAAACTAATATATTTTAGATACATTATATTACATGCTGGAAATGAAAATGGGTTTATTGAGGGTAGTGAAGCGATATTTTCTTCGAAAACAAAATTGAGCGATTACCATGGAGAGATGAACCAGGACAATTTTTTGAAATGGTTTCAACATCAGTTATTAGAAAAATTGGAGAGTCCATCTATGATTATACTGGATAACGCCCCTTATCACAGCATGATATTGAACAAAGTGCCCAACAATGCATGGACAAAAAAAAATATCCAAGACTGGTTGACAAATCAAAACATACCATTTTTAAACACAATGTTTAAAACAGAGCTATTGAGTATTGTTGCTCGGTACATAATGCTTCTTAATTATATATATTTTGGTCGACAGTTTATATTTCTTTTGTTTATTCCTATTCTTAAAATAACTGCTTTTTTAGAAACAAACCACCTAAAATATACGTGATTGATGAATTGGCGGAACAACATGGGCACAAAGTTCTTCGTCTGCCTCCTTACCATTGTATATTTAACCCTATTGAGTTAATTTGGGGCATAGCAAAAGGTTACTATAACAGACATATTGGTAGAGATGGTAACAGTGAAAAAGACTGTTTGGATATGTGGAACGAGGCTCTACAAACGGTTACCCCAGACATGTGGAAAAATAGTGTTCGACATACTGAGCAAGAAATTTTTAAATGGTATGACAGAGAACGAATTTTTGATCGACCAGACATCGAACCTTTAATAATCAACTTTGAGAGTGATGAAGATTCAGATTCAGACAGCGCTGAAGAAAGAAACTCCGACTAACTTTATTGTACAGAAAAAGCTTACACCAGTAGCTTACCTAATTTTAGAATGCATTTTTCTGTATGAATTCTGTAAAATAAATACCATGCATAAAATTTGGAGGACCCCATTTGGATTTTTATTCAGTACCTTTAAGCTATCAATTAAATATGGTAGTTTCATAGTGTCATCTGATCAATAATTGTCATACTTAATGATTATGCAAGTACAGATCTATAATTTTATTATACTATTATTTTTGTTCTCATTTGAGGTTAATATTGCTTATAAACCTAGATATGTAAATAATAAATTTTATTATTTTACAAAAAGTTTGGCAACAATGTAAATTTTTCAACACACCCACCTTGATGACGTGCACGCCACTTTGTTTGGCGTTGACTATAGATGATTATGTGTATTGGTCAGCATGTGTATAAGGTCAGTGATATTTGCTGTGTGAGAAAATCGTTACCGAATTTGCTGCCAATGAAGTATATCTATTGGCTGTGCCCGACGGGTTATTTTTATGTTGGGTTTTCTGAAGAGAGGTTATGTTCAAAGTTATAAATTACGAAAAACTGAGGAGAATTACAGAAAATCATCACCGCGCCCGCGTTGTGTGTAATTACTGTTAGCATGTAAATGGCTTGACAGTGTATAGTGAATATAATTATTTCCTATCTCTCTCATTTTTGGAATTCAGCAAATTTGTATATGTAATTTCCAGAATGGATAAGAAAAAGTGGATGCGCAACTAATTTCTAGCTTTGAATCTCAATTAAGTGTATTTGAGACAAGAACCCAATGTAATTATCATCAACACATACAACTTACAGCTTAGACCTCCAGTAATGCCATCTCAGAAGCAGATTTTACATCACATCAGAGCCAAAGATTGATAACAAGCCTCATGACGTTTAGGCAACACGTACAACTAAGTGCTAAGTTAATATCTTGTAGAAAAACCTACATAAGGTCAAAAAAAACAGCATTATGTCAAAAAAAATGGCATAATGTCGCTGCTCAAGATACCTGATACCCGTTTAGGCCTCAGTGACAAAAAAAATAGAACACCAAATAGAACGATTTTATTTGAATGGAATTTTATATACAGTTAGACATAAGCAAGAACAAGTCGTGATTATGTTTAGAAGTGTAGTATCTCTAGATTTATGAATCAGGTCAAGATGGCACTTTTATTCCTCAAATCCCACACATGGGCCAAGAGGCCAAGAAAGGGTCTGATATGAGCGTTATTGAGGTAGTCAATTGTAGATACAGCAAAATGGAGTCGGATTCTATTTTGATGAAAAATAAGGTTTTGAAGTATTTGAAGATATGACAAAAAGGTTTCCAATATCTCCTGTTGCGCCGTCATACGTGCTCTCATGAAAACTAAATGTGACTTAACACCTTACTTGATGGTACCTCAAATCATAACTCCTAGCGTATGGTGCGTGTGCCATTCAGCTAATTATTTTACAAGCTTCTATTTAACTTGACCTATTAGAATCTTGGAGCTGAATTTTGAAACAGCTTACTTTAACCAATTGAAACTTTGGTTCGCGTGAAAATACAAAATAAATTTACTGCCACCATTTTGAACCCAGTATGGCGAATAGTACACAATGGAGATTCATCATTTCCATAGTAGCCCCTATAATATGGATAATATCAAATAAAAGGGCTTGATTAGATAAACACAATAAGCAAAGTGACGCCATGCTAAATGCAATATGGCGGCCGCCGCAAAATGGCGAGTTACATTTTTCACAGTCACCCCTATGGTATGGGTATTAAATGAAAGAGCTTAATAAGCAATGTGACGTTATTTTAAGTCCATTATGGTCACAACAAAATGGCAATTTATAAATTCCATAATATAGTCATCCATATAGTATGGATATCAAATGAAAAGGTTTGAAGAAATCCAATATGGCTGCAGCCGATAAATGGAGATTTATAATTTCCATGGTCACCGCAATGGTATGGGCTTAATGAGAGAAACGTCATTCTAAATTCCATATGGCGATCACCGCAAAATATCGAATATCGAAATTTTACAATAAAAATAAATTAAGGAGTTTATGGGAGTCCTATTAATGAAATATACGAGAATTATATAGAAATTACCAAGCTAGTTATCCAATTGGAAATACTTAAACGATAATGGAGCTCCTTAATCTTAAGTTTTCAAAAGGAGCGTGCTACGCTTTGACAGCATGACGGAAAAAGGTGTAACACGCTTTTGCTTGAAAATTTCATATAAAGGACCTTCATTATGGTTTAAGTATTTCCCATCGAAAAAATTAAAATTTTTAGTTCACTCTATTAACAGGTAAATAAAAGTTTTTAAAAATGTATTTTGTTATTTTATTTATTAACATATCACTCTCAGGTATATTTTTCCATAAACAATACGTTCGCAATTTCATAAATATAAAAAAGATGATGAGTTCTCTTAATGCTGATCTAGAGATCGGAGCGTTGGGTCAGAACACAAACCTAAGACTAGACAAAAAACGACTCGAGATCTTCTAAAGATAAGGTTCATGATGTGGACATAATCCATCTATAGACATATTTAAATTGGGTTTTGTATGTGCTTTAATCTCATGGATTTGTTATTTACATATAAATTGATGGTCTATGCTCAAACGAACAGATTGGAGTTAAAGTGATAGAAATTATGCATGGGTGCATCGTAATGTGTTTCATCTCGTCTATGTGATTAGGAATTGAGATTCAGAAGGGTCATTATGAATACTGCGTTTTCGTTATATGTCGTTTTGGATGTGTAGTGCGTTATTTCTTTGGCACAAATCAATATCCTCGAGTGCCTAGAAGCAAGGGAAAGATTGTACTGGTTAATTCCACTTGTATACGGTTTTTTGGGAGCTTCATTTGATCTTAGATATAAAAAAATTTGTTACAGATGATGTTAATAAAGTAAACTCACCATACGTCAAGGGATCATTTTTTCTGAGATTTTTTCGGTCAATCGTTTTTTGAAAAATCTTTTTTTCAAATGCAATAATACTTGAGCCAATTTTGTTCAAATTTGATGGAACATAGTGTGGCACGTACCGATATATCGCTCAAAGTTTAACTAAGTTCAATGAAGAAAAACGCTATATTCAAGTGGCGAATTACCATTGCCATCCAGATAACGAGATTTAAATCCGTGCAGCTGTGAGTCTTATTGACAAAAGCATATTGTCTGAAAGTTCGGCGATATGTCTAAATTTCAGTATATACCAAGAAAATCGGCTAAAATGTTACTTATTACGTTTTTTTTTTTTTGGAAGAATACGTGTTCTCAAAAAAAGCTTGATACCTTGGCATCCTGGAAAAGAAGATATCCCTTACCATGTTCAAATGGATTTTTTTGTTAGAACAACTCAGGTAACCACCCCTTGAAATTTGTCCAGGTACCTTATTGACATAGAGGCATAGAGTGCTACCAGTGTTGAAAGCCTGTCAAAAATTGGATAAGACGAGTTTGGTAGAAGTTCAGTCGCTGTAACTGTGACACATTCTAACAATAACTTAAAAAGATATATTAAGTTATAAAAACATATGTGTTATGTCTTTCTGAGATATTTTCCTCAAGAGGTCATCACGAGTAAGGAATATGACATAATGACATGTAATTATTATCAGAAAGCACATATATATGTAAATGATAAAGTATCTGTATATCTGTAGGAGGTGTTGTAATGGATCTCCTGGTAGCAATTCATGCGACCGTTCATGGAGCTTGGTAGGATAGCTGTCAAATGGTGACACCAAGTTTAAAGGGACTGACAGTCACTATCGCATCTGAATTGTGCACATGGTGTTTCAAATTCGAAACTCACTAATGAGATCTCGAAAACTGTAAAGGTAAGTACTCACTTGGAGACCACGTTGCGCGATTTTCTTTAGGTGGTCTAGAGACCGTCTAGACTTGAGACATAGACATGGTGTAGAAACACCGATCTTTGCCTCATCTAGCGTCCACACTGTGATGGGAATTTTTCTAGTCTCATCTTCGCCAACCACCATGGCGGACCTTGCTTTGTGCGCAATGAGTACCTGTTTAGTAAAAAAGCGCGAAAACGTAAACGTTGGTGAACGCGCGAAGTGTTCGCAGAAGGACCTAGGTTCGGTACCGAACTAGTAAATAAATTAAGATTGGGGGACAACATTTGTCGTTTGACCACATGGTAAACAAAAACAGCAGAGACCGCATGCACTTGTTTACAAAGCAAGAGGGGTACTGGGAAATGTATCGTCTATGGACGCGAGGTACTCACTATCACCTTGTTGCGCAACGTATCCCAACGTTGCATCAAGTCTCCCATTTCAATCGGGAGACTTGAGACCTGCTTTTTTTAGTTTCGCAACCGCCCCGTAGACCAGATTTGGTCTATAGACATGTCTACCGAGACATACTGAGACAACTTTAGACATGTCTCTGAGACCAAAATCGCGAGACATGTCTACTAGTGAGTACTAGGCTTAAGAGATACGAAGTCGCTTAACTGGGGGCAGAGTTGCGTATTTAGGTAATCAACAAAATGCCGCTCAGAAAGTTTTGAAACTCAAAGTACTTCCGAAGAGAGAGAAAAAAAATTTCCGATTTAAATCGATTCAATTTTTTCCTTACTTTAATTGTAGTGGGATTTCAAAATAAAATGCACATTCACATTTTCTTCTACAAAATGGCACAATTAGAATTCTAAAATGACGTTTCGTCTCTTAACAACCAGCATCAACTTCATTTTTTCTCATAGACGCCACATTGAATATTTGCGCAGATGAATAGAGTTCTTAATTCTGACTTCAAAAATGTATTATATGTCATACATTGACATTGCATATCCTTAGTTATTCTAGAAAAACAGAATTTCCTAGGTAGGCCTTGAAATTATCAGATTTCATTTGTTTCATATACCAGACCAGACCTCAAATTGTACATAGTAACAGAGTTTGGAAGACGGAGAAGAATAGAAATGAATCGAGCAGTGAACAATCTACAGAGAAGAGTCAGGCTTTGCCTACAAAATAACAGACAGTTTGAACATCTGCTATGATTTACCTCTGCTTGTTTATGATTATTATTGTTATTAACATCAATGAAATGTTCATGTGTTCAGGATTCACCATATTTTTTTATTTCCTTATGATTTTCATCCAACAGCAAATTCATTGCGCATTAAGGAAATACGTTATAGAATTTAGGACTGACAAGTCTATTTAAATGTGCAAAACTCAAATATAGCGTCCATATGAAGAAACAAAGTTGGTGATGGAAGTCCAAAGAAAAAATGTTGAATTGAAAATTGGAATAAACCATCTTGTATAGGAGAATAAGTAATAATGACAGCATGCAATTTATTTTGAGATATCATCGCAAATGAAATAAAATTGACTTTGGGATAAATCTGGAATGCGAAACAAATCTAGTAATTTCAAGGCCTGCCTAGGAAATTCTGATTTTTTTGAAATAACTAAGGTTTGGCAATGTCAATGTATGAGTTCATTTTTGAAATCAGAATTAAAGACTCTATTAACCTGTAAGAAAATCCAATATAGCGTCCATAATGAAAATAAAGTTGATGCTGGAAAACAAAAGATGAAATGTCATATTGAAATTCTAATTTACCATCTTGTAGAGGATAAAAGGTGGCAATGTTAATCTGGAATTTATTTTGAAGTTTCATTACAAATAAAATCAGGACAAAGTTAAAATGATTTTGGGAAAATTTTTGTTTCTCTCCGGAAGTACTTTGAATTTCGACACTTTCTAGCCGGATTTTGTTAGTTACCTAAATACGCAACTTTGCTACCATTCAAGTGACTTCGTATCTCTTACAGTTTCCGATATGCCAATGATGAGGGTCGAATTTGTAACTCCCGGTATAGTGAGTTCGATCTGCACCACCCTGTATTTATGTTGAACGCACACATTAGCACTAGGTCTCTCCAGACACGTTTATAATTTACACAGTTGCCAACCCCCTTGCATTTTCGAATCGGTACCATATGGTTGTCCGTATGGTTCCTTATGTTGTCGACACCGCCATTGTATTACGTTACCCATAGGAAGCGACACACGTGTTCGGGCCACATGAGCAGTAGGGGTTCTACTGGATTTTTTACGACCACTTTTCCTTCCGGCGAAACTAATTGTTGTCTTAAGAAATTTCGAGACCTACCGCATGGTTTCAGCCTTATAAATGCAGTACCAAGACATTGAGAGCTTCCGATGACATCCGAGTAATTTAGTTCTTAAAAAGGATATAGTGCACATAAAATGGTATATGTTTCTATATAAAAGTAGTTGCAATCGCAGAACACAGAAATGAATTTAGAAACGTATTTTTTTCGACATAACATTTTCACTCTGTACAAGGTCCAGATAAGGCCTTGCCTCGAGTATTGCTCACATGTTTGGAGTGCTGCCACCGATTCTTTCTCACCGATGGGCGACCGGCGATCTAGATCTCTTCTACCGCTATGTTAACGGGCTTTGCTCCTCCATGGTGCCGTGGTGCAATGTGAATGCCAAACAGACTTACGTACATCTAGAACTAGGCGATACGATCACTCCTTTGTCGCTAGGGTATAGAGATTGTGGAACAATCTGCCTAGTTCCACCAGCCTTAGAGCATTCAAAAATCCAATTAGCAACGTGTTTTGATGCTCCTCACAGCAGCCGCGGGGTCCCAGCATTTAGGCTTCTGCCTACGCGGATGTTTCGGTATTAAGAAGGTTGTAGTGCAGGAGTTCCCAACCACAGGGGCGCGCCTCCCAAGGCGGGCGTAGAGAGATGCCAGGGGGGGTGGAAAGCGTTTGCATTTTAGAAAAACAAAAAAAAAGCAAACAACATTAACAAATAACATTACAATGTAATGTTTAATTTACACGCATAAAATTAGGAACTAAATATCATATTCACTTATTCTGTCAACCGCTGTTTCAAAACCCGGCGTCGTCAATCGCAGTTTATACAAGTTTCGGCAAGTCACATGAAATCCGCGCGCAACCCTGCCGTGCTCCGCTCAACATTCACCACTTAGAAAACAATTGTATACCTACCAGACGCGGATGAGCATCTGTGACATTCATTCCCACAAACTTGCCAAAAATTTGACGTTTCGATGTGCATGTTTTGTTGAGAAATCTGTTTGAGTATGTCAAATTATTGTGTCTCACTGTTAAAAGATAAGTTTGTGTATTTACAAACTTCAGTTATTTAATTTTTATTTAATTTACTAAATTGTTGATTGAGTGGACATGCGTTCATAGATCGGCCATTGGGACTTTTTTACCACATCACAATCAAGCCAACGTGGCGAAATAATTTTGAAACGATGAACTTTAGGTACCTAATATTGATTCCAAATGTATTTAAAATTACTATTATAAAGTCAACCTGTCTACAAAAATATAAATCTCCCGGTGGCCAATATACTGTTGAATACATTACGTTATCAAGATAAAATAATGGGCATATAATTAGTAATTTCATGTAGGTATTTTGCTTATTTATTGATTACTTATTTGTTTTATTGTTATAGGTGCAAAATGGCAACAAAAAAAAGAAAGTTTTCCGAAGATTACGTTAAGTTTGGATTTACCTTCATAGAAACAATTGCCTCAGTGTGTGATATGTATGAAGGTTTCAAGTAATGATAGCATGAGGCCCAATCGCCTTGAAAGGCATTTGAAGCAACAACATCCTATTCTGGTTTTGAAGACGAAAGAGTTTTTTCATCTAAAGCCGAATCACTCAAGCGGATGAGACTGGATAAATCGGAAAGTTACCGCACAGGTGTATCGCAGCATCTCAAAGCTTCATTTGAAATAGCTTCTAAGATAGCAGGGCAAAAGAAACCTCATATTATCGGTGGTGAATTAATAAAACCATGTATCCTAAAAGCCACGCAGATAATTTTAGAAGATGCAGAGCAAAAAATAAAGTCTATTTCTCTTTCAAATAACACAGTCAAGCGTAGAATCGAAGATATTGCAGCAGACATAAAGTCACAAATAATTAACAAAGTGGAATTATCGCCATTTTTTGTTATTAGTTGCGATGAATCCACCGACATCGTTAATTATGACTTTATCCAAGAAGATATTTTGCACTCCCAATCTTTGACAGCAGGTAATTCATCTGAAGATACGAGTATTAAATTCAATATCAAATTTTGTTGAAAAAAATGATTTGGATTGGAAGAAACTCATTGGACATTGGACTTTGCACAGATGGCGCACCTGCAATGATAGGTGTACGATCGGGCTTAGCTAAAAAGCTCAAAAAAAATCCACTAATGGTTAGTACACACTGTGTTATTCATCGGCAAGCTTTGGCTTCCAGAACATTGCCACAGAAATAGCGCCAGACTTTGGACTCGGCTATAAGGATTGTAAACTACATCAAGAGCAGCGCTTTGAACAGTCGGTTATTTTATTTTTGCGTGGATCTCGATTCTGATCACAAAGTTCTTGTGTTCCATACAGAAATACGCTGGCTATCCAAAGGCAACATGTTGGCTCGCCTTTATGAATTGAAAGAAGATGTAATTCTTTTTCTTGAGTTCAGAGAAAAACACGATTTCTTGACAATGTTCAAAGATGACACATTTCAGTGGAGGTTGGCTTATTTAACTGACATATTTGACTCCTTGAATGAGCTAAACTTGAAACATCAGGGCAGAAACAACACTATATATAATAAGCAATTATGATTATATTCAGGGGTTCATATCAAAGCTTCAACTTTGGAATCAAAAAGTGTTTTCTGAAAATGTTATCTCTTCTTCTCGGCTGTTTGAAGGAATTAAAAATAACATACTGGACACAAATTTAAAAGCTGACATAAAAACTCATATGCAAGCGCTGGAAGACGAATTTCGCCGATACTATCGAGACATCAATCCAGAGTCACCAAAAAATATGGCACATGACAAGAAATCCATTAATTTGTTGTCGATGTGTCACAATTACCAGGAGAAGTTCAGGAAGAATTTCTAGAAAAGAAGGCTGATTCGTCCATGAAAGATGACGTCTATCTTTTAATATTAGAGAAATTTTGGATCAAAAGGTTGCCTGTTAATTCGACACTTGCCTCTCTTGCTTTACGAATACTAGTTCCTTTTTCTTCAAATCACTTATGTGAGAATAAAAGTATTTGTACCTATATGATGTGCGTTTTTTTTGTATTTATTGAAAAAGTAAGGGGGGCATGAAAATATAATTTATAGTCCGGGGAGCCTCACCCAAAAAAAAGGTTGGGAAACCCTGCTGCAGTGTTTGGTTCTGCTACTTCCTTATAAATGGCACTAAAAACTTCAATTCCTTTTTGGCGTATCTCTAGTGCCTATTTTAATTAACTATCTTTAGGTAGAATACGTTAATCAATGCCTGAAGATAGGGATTGCAGATCCTAGTATCATCTAAGAGAGAGTTGAAAAATCAAACACTCTAACTCTTTTCAAAGTAGATTTTTATATTCATTTTTGTATTCTGCTACTGTCTCATAGATGTCGATAGTATCTTCCAGATCGCTGGAATACAGCTGGATACCTAAATCAATGCTTTAAGTAAATTTTAAGGTTAGAAACCTACCTTAGCGTAATCGAGTGGCACGTTGTTTTCTGGTCCAGTGAAAATCCCTTCACTGAAAAAGAAAAATTTAGTTACCACAAGACAGTACCAAACCACCACCAAACTCTTTTTTATAATTATTATGTTGTAGTTCTTCACAATTTTTGGACGTAGTAAAAGATCCTGCGAAATCGAAAATTAAAAAAAATAGAGGTATCTTGCGCATGTTTTTTCCACCGCTTACTAAAAAATATAAACCTGTCTATTGTCGGATTTTTGTAGTCATCTCTTCGGAAATTTGCCATGTGGCATGTCCCTCAATGGAGGCTAGTAAATCTCCGAAAATGCTTTCTATCTATAGTCGGTATTCAGTACCTATTAATAAGTTAACTACGGGAAAATGTATTCATATGTACAGGGTGCGGCAGAGAGGACGGACGTTTTTGGGATGGGTAGTACTCTCCGCCTCTGTCTACGAGAGAGGTGGGGAGGGTGCCGTTTGACTCGTGAGATCCTAGCATTATTTTACCAGTTGTCGTTATGGAGCCTTGGACGGTGGAGCACCGCGTTTTCGCCTATGATTGTTTCGTCCGAAATAATGAGTCAGTCATCGGCGAACAGCGTGAGTTACGTCGCCACTTCAACATTCATCGGAATAGAGCTGTTCCCTCTCGAAACACCATCCTTCGTTGGGTTGAATCACTTCGCAGGCGTGGTGAACTGATCAACAGAAGACCAAGAGGAGCACCGCGAACAGTACGAACTCCTGAAAATGTTGAACGCGTTCGACAGGTCTTTCTTCGCAATCTGACTCGATCTACCCGGAAACATGCTGCTGCACTTCGCCTTATTGATCGTTCGGTAAGGCGAATTTTGCATATGGATCTCCGCTTTCACCCCTAAAAATTGGCCATTGTGCAACAGTTACAGCCCGGAGATTATGCACAACGAATGAACTTCGCACGTGAGGTGGAACCACTGATCGATCAAAATGAGAACCTCACCAAATTTATCCATATGCGATTTTTTTTATGGGGACACCTCAAGGCTAGAGTATACGCGAACAAGCCCCGAACTCTGGACGAATTGAAGGGCGAAATTCGCGTGAAAGTCGCCCAAGTTGAGAGAGCGATGTTGGAGAGAGTCTACGCGAACTTCCAAGAACGCCTCCAGCATCAACGATATCGGCCACCACATGCCTGATGTGATTTCCCACACTTGACTGTCTCAAATGCTATTTGTGAACCTGATTCCATCAATAAATTTGTTTTCGAGTAAAAATTAACTATTTTATGATTTTTTTAAAATCGTCCATCCTCTCTGCCGCACCCTGTATATTCATGGGAAAAATTCAATATTATGGTCCGGTAACTCTGAAGCTTTAACAATTGACAACGTTGCATATGTAGTATAAGATGCATAAACGCTTCATTTATAATTGGAATGTGTCATGTGAGTTTTCGTGTTGACGGAGCAGCTTGTCATTTGAATTTTGTTTATTTTAAATCAATAATAGTGAGGCACAGCTACGTATACAGGGTATTTCAAATCCGACCATCACCATTGGGAAACTTTAAGAATACGAAGTCGCTTAAATACGGGCAAATTTGGGTATTTAGGTAATCAACAAAATGCCACTTATAAAGTTTCGAAATTCAAAGTACTTCCGGAGAGAAACGGAAAAACAGAATTTTTATCTTTTTTCTGACATTATTTGTAGTGGGATTTTCAAATAAATTGGATATTAATATTGCTACTTTTCCTCATCTACAAGATAGCATAATTAGAATTTCAATATGAAGTTTCGTCTCTTGTCCTCCTGCATGAATTTTTGTTGTTGTTTTCTTACAGACACCATACTGGATTTTTGCACAGACGAACAGATTTTTTAATTCTCATTCCAAAAATGTATAATACGTCATACATTGATGTTGCCAAACCTGTTACTGAAAAAAAACAGAACTTCCTAGCTAAGCCTTGAAATGATCATTTGTTTGGCCTATCAGATTCATTCCAAAATCACTTTAATTTTTTCCTGACTTTATTTGAGATGAGATTTCAAAATAAATTGCATGTCTTTGTTAGTTATATTACAAGACGACATAGTAAAATTTTCAGTTCGACATTTCTTCTTTAGACTTCCATCACCAACTTTGTTTTTTCATATGCACGCTATATTGGTACATTTAAATGGACTTTTTAGTCCTAAGTTCAGTGACTTATTTCCTTACTAGGTCATAAGTTTGTTGTTGGGTGAAAATTGGAAATAATAAGGTATGGTGAAACCTGGACCCATAATGAACATTTTATTGATGGTAATAACAATAATAATCATAAATAAGCAGCGGTAACTCATACCAGATGATCAAAATCTTGTTCGTTAGTTTGTAGGTAAAGCCTGCATTGCTCACTGCTCAATTTATTTTTCGTCTTCTCAGTCATCCAAACTCTGTTGCTATGTTTAATTTGAGACCTCGTCTGGTATAAGAAATAGAAATAAGATAATCTCAAGACCTGTCTAGAAACGTCTACTCTTCTGCAATAACTAGGGTTTGGCAACGCCAGTCTATGACATATTATACATTTTTGGAAATAGAATTGAAGAATCAATTCATCTGTGCGAAAATGCAATAGGGCGCCTATAAGAAAAAAAAAATAAAGTTGATACTGGAGGACAAGAGATGAAACGTCATTTGAAATCCTACTACAAATAAAGACAGAAAAAATTAAAACGATTTTAGGAAAATTCTGCTTTTTCCGCCTCTCTCCGAAAGTACCTTGAATTTCGAAACATCCTAAGCGGCATTTTGTTGATTATCTAAATACGCAGCTTTGCCCCCATTTAAGCGATTACGTATTTCTTGCAGTTTCCGAGATCCCAGTGGAGTGGTTATTATTACCTAACCCCAAGCTAGATGTTTTAATGCTTTTCGACTTTTTTGATGAATATTCACTTCATACATGTAATTTTATTATTTTTGTATTTATTGACAGCATGCCATGTTCCTTTCTAGTTATAACCAAGCTATATATATATATATATATATATATATATATATTATTTTTCATCATTCCACAAATTAATCAAAACTTCATATTTTCTATTCAATGCATACTTTTTTGCAACATGATGTGCTACATTTTTTACTCTTTATGCCTCCTGATACTTTGATACTTCTGAACCTGTTCATATAGATACTATAAATCAAATCAAACCTCTGCTGTAGCAGCAAGATTCTTTTTTTACCGAGATGCTGAGAATCCGATTCAAACTAGAGATAAGAAATATCTATTACTAACAGCAATGCTGTATTGAAAAGTAGCTTTTCTTTCCTTGAATGAAAAGCGAGACGGGGATTCAAAGCTACATGATTCTGTTTTGCTGTATCAAATAAAATATATTAACGTAACAATTTATGACTTGATTTGTATGACAAGTGGGCGCTCTTGAAACATTGCTGACCGGCAGGGGTATTACGAATCTTGAAAAGTGATATTATTTTGGTTTTTTGACATTATATAGGTTTTTTGTGACACTATGTAGGTTTCTCTACAAGATGTCAACACACTTCATATACTTCACGCTTTTCTTCTATTCAATAGTACTTTTCTCACAGCAAATATCACTGATTTTATACACGTGCAGACATACACACAGTCACGATACAATCATCTTGATGCGATCTTGCTACTCAACCAATTTTGAATTTTCCGTCACTATCCATGCAGCAAGTTGACATTTTGTGGTTTTGTTTTTTGCATTCTATAGGTATTTTACGTTTTGTCCCTGCGCCCTCTTTTTATTAAGTCCACCACTGGAAATAAAATGTTCGTACTGTCGAATCGGTCCTCGAATACCGATCCTATGGATCGCGCTTCGAACGACTGACTTTGAGAACCATATATCTCCAAGATTCGGCCATTTTCACGATTTGTTAACCGCCTTACTTCCCCCTGGCCCATCGACATGAACGGACTTTTTGCTTTTATGTATGAATCAAGAGGTCTATATTTTTCAGTAGATGGTGTTTTTCTTTTCATAAAATAAGCTCTGTAGGTTCACCTAACTCTACAGTCATGCATTTTGACTCCTATGTCGTTGGCGAGAGTGTATTCAACTTACATATCGTTTCATACATAGTGGAAATAATCTAAAGTCATCATCGCATTAAATGCGGCTCGTGCCGTTTTGCTCACTTTTTTATTGGAGGCCTGAATAATTTTCTGCCCAGTGAACTACTTGAAAAGTATCATCCGTGCAGAATAATAAACATAATGCCAACTACTTTCTAATTATGACGAGATATTCATGATGATATCCAGTCTTCTTGGTTAGTGCACTTACGTCTCGGTACTGCACGCATAATAAAGAGGCAATATGAAGAATTGTTAATCAATTGTTTTTATTTAAATACTAGAGAGCTTGGAATTAATTTAATAAATCGCAAATAGGTAGGTATGCGTAATTAGACAAGACATAGGTATTACGAGGAAAAATATTAGGTTCTGCACAGATAGCAGACAGGCAAGGCTGAACTGTTGCAAGCTGACAGCCAAAACGGTATAATATACTTAGTGACATTAGAAGTGTTACACGCAAAAACAATAATTTCTTCAACTTGATTTGAGGTAGTCTTAGATCAAGAATGAACCGATAACGTTCTCACGAAATTTTATTGTCAAGTAATAAGAAAAAAATAATAATGTGTTGGGCGACCCCGCAGCTGAATACACTCCTGTATACGTCTAGACATCGAAAAAATGAGATGGTTGTGGCACCTCATTCCAAGCAACTCGAACTTTGTGGATTAGCTGTAGCAGAGTCTGTGGCGGATGGTGCAAAGTGGATAGTCCCCTCCCCATCATATCCCACACATGTTCGATGGGATTTAAGTCCATTGAACGGGGTGGCCACGGCAAAACATTATCGCCTGCTTCTTGAAGAAAGTCCGTAGGATGGCGAGCAATATGGGGAGGTGCGATGTCTTGCTAAAAAAGGACGTCTAGATACGGCAGTAAAGTGGTTTGTAGGACATCATCAACATAACCCGCAGCAGTCATATTGCCTTCAACAAAGAGAAGGGGTGATCGGCAAGCATAGGCAATAGCCCTCCAAACCATTACTCCAAGAGTCCTGTGTACATGCCTCTCAACAGCAAATCCAGTATCACGCCGTTCTCCACCACGGCGGCGTCTTACCCTTCTACGACCATCGTGCGTACCCAGACAGTATCGCTGAAGATGACATCATACCGTTATGCCTCTCAATGTTGCCGTTCTCTGCTCCAGTTCAAACTCTGACGACAGTGGTCCGCAGTCAGAGGAAGCACTAACCGTCGACGGTATGAAAAAATGCCAAAGGCTCGAATGCGACGATAGAGTGCTCATATAGTAACAGGTCTACCTTCTTCTCCAAACCACTGGTCAGCCATCTGACGCATAGTAGCAAAACAGTCTCATAGGGCTAGTTGTCTGAAGCGCCTATCTTGACGCTCTATGGTACGCCTCGGTGGACCAGTTAGCCTTATTCTTGTTGCTCTACCTTCTTCTATCCACACACGCAATACCGTCATTGCAGTACAATTAACACAGAGGCTAATTTCGCGATAGGACATCTCTTTAGGCAATAATTCTACCCCTGTCAAAGTCGCTAACATGGTGCTTAACATTAGTAAATACTAAGCTCTCAGAAACTGCTTTCTTCACAAAAACTGAGAGTTAATATTTTCACAAAGGTGAGCAAAAATAAAGATAAAACGTTGACATTGTTGCCACAGCATGCTTTAAATATAGTCATTATGTTGCCAAAAAACAAGCTGAAGAAATTATTTTATCTTGTGATTACGTGACCAGTAACAATATAACTGATGCTCGGATGAAGGATCAGTAAAAATCAAAGGACGATTACAGTTGATCGACTGGCAAAAAAGACTGTCCACCGGATGAGTACTACTCGTAAACAGTCCGTCAAATATACCCTCAAGCCTCAAGATCTCTCCGTCAAATTTTTGGCAGCAAATAGCATCAAAGTATTCAAAACAAAACACTGTAAAATATGAAGTGACAGCTTGCCATTGAAATGTTTTCAGTTTTCAGACCTTTGGATGTTCTAGAAATTCATCAATATCAATCAAACATTTTCATAAAACACTTAAACCTGATTTCGACAGATGTTTCATGCGTGTCAGATGGAATTCTTATTTGACTGTTCCTGAGTTCCTTTTGGTACCTGAGAAAAATCACTTTCCCCACTTGCAGTGTGATGAGTAATTCAGTTATTTTCGTGCACCGATCAGTATGAATAAAATGTCCCATCACTATCCTAGTCGCTACTGAGTAACGTGTCATCTGGACAAAACAGCGCTGTTGCCAGACTTAGCGATTTTCTGTATGCTTTAGCAACTTTTTTCTCCACTTGTCCGCTGGCGATTTCCAGCAACATTTTTGGCTACATTGGTAATTCCATTAGAGTTCGCCTTTTTTACACTTAAAGCCTTTTCAAGTGCCGAACGCAACTAGTGATTATGCTGCGCTATCTCCCCAGCCAACATACAATGGAAGTAGGAAGCTTTTACTGTAGTCATTTTTTTTGTACCGAAGCAGCCGGGTCTGTATGGCAGGCACATCGCGCAGCGGCATCATGGAAGAGAACTCTGAGGAGCAAAGCCTGTTGGTGTAGCGGTAGAAGAGAACTTGATCGCCGACGGCCGCCGGTGTGAAAGAGTCCCGAGACTGGATTACGACCAGCCTAAATGAACGGCTCTTTGGCAGAACCCGGCCATCCATCGGAACCGTATTAGCGCTAGGATGCTTTTTGTTCGTCACGGTACAGTACTGTGTTTTGGAAGCATTACACTGTACAAGATTGTTGCGTCCCCAAGCAGTGATAACCTCCAGGTCTCTCGTCAGAGAGGAAGTCGTCGCTAATCTTCTTTTTTCCAGCTCAACTGCAGAGATCGGCTGGTCACTCTGAATTCCTACATGTAGAGTGCTGTCATCAGCGAAGCTGTGGATTGGGTTGATCGTACAGGAAAGGAGGTCGTTGATAAGCAAGAAGAACCGTGTCGGCCAATCCCTTGGGAACACCCGCGTTGACCTTGCGGGATGAAGAGGACATCCCGTCAACCACGACGGATACCTTGCGGCCAGAGAGAAAGTCAGCCACGCATCTGCAAAGCCTTTCTGGGAGGTCATGGGATGGAAGTTTACATAAGAGGGCAGCATTCCACAGCTGATTGAACGCTTTCGTGATATCAAGACCAACGACATAAGATACCTTGGAGAGACGCGAAAGAACTGGAGCAAGCTCCGCTGCACACCTCTTCAGTATAATCAAGTCCGGACCAGAAGCTTTGTTGGGGGGCATCCATGGTGAACTTGGCAGCAAAGATATTGGCAAGATCTTCAGCCTTGGCCTTTTACCAGACATGCCCAAATCATCAGTTTCTGCCGTGATATTCATCGCGACCACTGCATTCCCACGGCTAGGCGACCTCTATGTTAAATGTGTGTTGATAGGGCAGCGGGTTATGCTATAAATCATATGTCACAGTTTTTGTGCACTGATTGCAACGGTTAGATGATACCAAAAATATTTTCATAAATAGGAGATCTTTCCCATTCCGGATCGAATAATCTACCAAAGATGCTTATAATCATGATACCTAGTAAATTTTCATGAAAAATCCGCTGTATGTAGGTATATAAGAGCTTTCTTATATTGGTTCATCAATTTGATGATATAACACATCTGCCAAAGATGATCGTAATCAGGATAGTAAACTATGACGAAGGTCCACTGTAGGTGTATGTAAGAATCTTCAGATACTTCATTTGCAATTTGACAACAGACCATGATGGTGTTCACTCTTTTCAAATATTCTTTAAGAAGTGTTATCAGTCTAGCTCCAACTATCATAAGTACGATGTTTGTGTTCCTACTTTAAATTCAAAACCAGCAAATGTAAAAGATTCATCTCGCACCATCCACCACGGGACGTGATAGTCGTCAGACTTGGCAACCCTGCAAGTGACAGATAGATATCCCCGCCAGTCGAAAAGGCACTTAAATAATAAACATTATTAGTTTTTATGATTTTTGGACTTAAAACATTATCTGTGAGACATTTTTCATATTTTTTTGTCTATGTCCATAGTAATTGCATTATGCATCAGGGAGATATATGGATTGACACGTCTTACACATATTATCTGTGTTTTAGGATGGAGAGGACAATGTTTTTATTGTTTTGAAGAAATTCATTAATCCGTAAATCAATAAATGATGTAAAGGAAGATGAGGAAATGGATGGAATGTATTTTATATTCTATTTTCTTACAAAATACATACAGACAAATCCACACTATTCAACAGGTATGTAGCCATAATGATAACATACAGCTATAAACACTCAGTATATTGAACTTAACAAATTCGAGATTGCCATGCATTAACAAACGTCCAAACCGGCTGCCACATTTAACAGCTAGAAAATCGACCTATTATTTCTCCCATTACCATTCGCTGAGGGGATAACGGATTGTCAAATGTAAACTTATAACATAAATCAAAATACATGAAAGTTGTCCTGTTTTCTCTGTACAGAAGCATCATGTTGGAATAAAAAAAGTGGTCTTGTTTATAATACCGTCGAATTTTCACGATTTTATTCAATATTTTAATAGAAATCACTGATATTCAGAGACCTTTGACAGCTTCCGTCAAATTGCATTTCGATAAAGTATTTTCCCATTGGTCCATAATATTAATGTTGGTGAAATTGGGCCTATGTTTACCTTTTGAAGAACAAAGATTTGGTTACAACCGAATAGAAAAATATCATTGTAAAATAAATGTATTTCTGAAAATACTGTGCCTTTGTGCTTATGGGAGAGAAAAGTTGCACTCCAAAGACTATTTTTCATAAACATTTCATTTGGATGTTTATTGATAGACTTAAAACAGGATACCTCATTAAATTTGACGCACTCAAATGCGTGAAAGTTCTGTCACACTGTCATCTGAACAAAATAAATCCAGAAACATATTTGTCTCTGTATCATTAAAACATCTATTGTTTTCACCATCGACCAATCTCTGCTTGGCTCCCATCTTAGAATTCAAGTAGCTTATAGCTTCGTTAGCGCAAAAATGTATGGGGTAACGCGGTTGTTCAAAGGCGACACTTAGAAATTATAGCGACATCTATCAGCGGATTGTCAAAAAAATCAACTTCGAACATAGATGCCTATGCCACGAGTGCATTTAGATGGAAATGTGGTTTGTTATTCAAATGTGGCTTTGGTACCTATTGCCCAAAGCCCTTCGATATCTCAGCTATTCTAATGTTGAAGTATGGTTCAAACGAAAAAGGAATTTCTGACTACTAGATCGGAGACTATCAAATACTCTCATCCAAACATATACGTGGTATAATGCTGCCTACCTACGTATTAAACTAGTCTGATCGACTGTAAATTTATTTTGGGACCAGAATTTTTTTACTTTCAGCTGAAGAAGCATCACTATAAAATACCAAATGTCACATGTTTAAAAAAAAACGAGCTAGCTGCTTACACTACTAATTAGATAATAAAGATATACAATATACAAAGTTATTAGTGTTAATTTGAACTCGGATTTTACAACTTACGAAAACGGTACTGCTTGATATTGGAATGTTAGGCGCCCGTAGTAAAGGGGCAGGGGTGGCCTGTGGCTCCCTCCAGAGAATTCCATTGGACCTTAAAATTTGCATGTTACGATTGAATTTTTGAGCAATTTTGAGGATTCTTAAAATTTAGCCTCCCCTGGGACAATTTGGTAGCCTCCCCTTTCAAAAAGTTTTGAGGGCAGGTACACATTCACAAAAAGTTATCTCTTATCGATGCTCACCCCCCACCATGGGAAAATTCCTGCTGGCGCTCTTTAGCCTGTTTATTTGGACAGTGAAGTAATTTGTTATTGTTTGATGTATGAATGAAAGAAAAAGTATCCTATATGTATGTATGTATGTAATATTTATTTGTCTTATTTATACCTATAACGACTGCTCGCATAATAAGTTACTGTAAGCTTTTCACATGGATATAAAAAACTGCACATTTACACTACACTACACTAATTAGTTAATAAAGATATACAATATACAAAGTTATTTGTGTTAATTTGAACTCAGATTTTCTCAAAGTATTTCTTACAACTTACGAAAACGGTACTGCTTGATATTGGAATGTTAGGCGCCCGTAGTAAAGGGGCAGGGGTGGCCTGTGGCTCCCTCCAGAGAATTCCATTGGACCTTAAAATCTGCATGTTACGATTGAATTTTTGAGCAATTTTGAGGATTCTTAAAATCTAGCCTCCCCTGGGACAATTTGGTAACCTCCCCTTTCAAAAAGTTTTGAGGGCAGGTACACATTCACAAAAAGTTATCTCTTATCGATGCTCACCCCCCACCATGGGAAAATTCCTGCGGGCGCTCTTTAGCCTCTTTATTTGGACAGTGAAGTAATTTGTTATTGTTTGATGTATGAATGAAAGAAAAAGTATCCTATATGTATGTATGTATGTAATATTTCTTTGTCTTATTTATGCCTATAACGACTGCTCGCATAATAAGTTACTGTAAGCTTTTCACATGGATATAAAAAAACTGCACATTTACATACGCCATTATATTATGATAGTTCTTTGTGCGTGCTTGCATGACATTCAGGACATTGCACATTTTATCTTTCGAATGCTTCACCAAAATTATCATTAACCACTTAGCCAATCTTTGCACCAATAGTCTAGATATTTTGTTTTATGTATTGTAATCTACAACACATGTCAGATAAAAAGTTCCTGAGAATCCTTTACTAATATAACTACATCCTGACCTCGAGCTTTGAATCCAATGAAAAGACTTCTGTAATAAACCCTCTCCTAATCATTTTTGGAAACTTTGGGGGTGAAGGAGGGTACATCGCAATGTTCTGGCGTTAGTATATTTGTGCGGGTCTATTTGACTGACTTGATCCATTCAATTCCTTTGCTGTACATTTTTGTAGATAACTCTTTATTAAATAAGGGCTAAGTTCTGCTGGGCATGACCTTTTATGAAATGATAAGAGTGTTGCGCAGAAAGTACGGTGTCAACCTACTTGACGCCATTTCTTTTTGCGGACTAACAAATCAATAGATTTGTTAAGAAACTTTAATTGTGTAAGTAAAGTTGTCGTGATGTAGGTAAAGCATTCATGAAACAACAGATGTTAAATATAACGCAACCACTATAATGGCAATAGAATGGAACGGAATACGAAGTGACGGGCTTGATTACAAATCTGAGTTGGAAATAAAAAATGTGTGACCCTTGCCTCACTGCTCATTATACTGATGGGTTCACCCACCTTCTGCTAGCTGTCATACACCAATTACAAAATGGACAGTATTCCATTCTTGTAAATGGGATATCATGACTCATGACTACTCAACATGCGATATTAAACAACCACTGCATACATTTTGTGATAATCTTTTATATTATTTTCACCCGTTAGGTTAATTCCTAGGAAAGGCTGAACATTGATTAAGAGATTATTGTAGTAAATATGTAAAATGTATATGTATAGGAATGTGAAAATTAAATAAAAAACAAACAAAGTGTCACCTGGAAGAGAGATCAACGAAATATATTGTCAAGAGTGTCAATTGTACTAAAAAAAGGTCACCGTTGGGACCGGACCGTCATAAAATAAAGAGGAATTTTTAACATATACATATATGTGCTTTGATTAGGCCAATCAAACATGGGGGATTATTGATTAACATATTGTACTAGAAAATACACAACAGAATTGGTGGCAGTGCTGCGCGACAATCGACGTGCGTACCTTAGCAGAAATCCCAAAATATGAGTCTTTGCTAAGCTTATCTTTGAATCCACTTAAACGGAAGCTCTTCCACTTTCTAATGATATCGCACCAATTCATTTTTGCTGTGTGTAAACAGATGAGTCTTGAAATTATATGTCAACGAACTCCTTTTCTGTACCATTAATCCGATCCACAGCTTTGCTGATGACAGCACTCTATATGCAGGCATTTTGAGCGCCAAGCTGAGCTCTGCCGGTGACGTGGAGAGAAGACCAGTAGTACTCTGTCTCTGACGAGAGATCTGGAGGTTATCACTGCTTGGGGACGCAACAATCTGGCACAGTTTAATGGTCCCAAAACACATTACCGTAACTTGACTAACTAGAAGCGCGCTAGCGTTGATCTGGTTTCGATGGGTGGCCGAGTTCTAGCAGAGACGTTCATTTCAGCTGGCCGGACTCCATACCACCGAGGAATTGATCTAGCACGAACACCGGAGACTTCGGTCTCCCATCCTAATAATGTCGAACTTCATACACCTAGAACTGACCAGTACGGTTGCGTCGAAAAAAAACATACTAAAAAGCTGCTGCTACTTCTACTAGGTTATTTACATACATACGAGTATGTAACAAAAACAGACTTTGATGCATTTGAAGGTATTAACTGAAAATCTGCACTTATGACAGTACTGAATTAGGTTCGATTTGTTGTATGTCACGATCTAGCTACTGGGATCTGTGATAGCCGTTAGCAATAACTGACTTGAACTTCTATGAATATCACTAATCCATCTATTGACTAATGCAGCATAATCCTCAAAGATTCCGCGCAGCCGTTCATTTCAAACTAATTATTCAATTAACTGTAGCCGTCCGATGAACAAATTGCCCAATTACCAGTTGAAGTAATGGCGGATAGTTAAACAGAGGCTCTTACGGTGGCTCCCGTATCCAATGTCTCTCGTCTCGATTAATTTTCATACAGTCCGCAACCTCGCATTACCGATCTAACATTGCTTGAGCAGAATTATGCTTTAGGAAGATAAGAGCTCTTAGACATTAGTCTGGGGACCCAGGATTTTCATTTCTAAATAAAACAGAAAAAACTAAGTAGTCTTATGCATCTCTGCCGTGGACGCTACCAAATTCATACTGATATGAAATAATATCTTTAGGTACGTGCTATCGTCAAAAGCTGATAGTACCTGATGTCTTACAACTACATATGAAAATGGTCACCAAAAGTATTACACATGCTGGTAACTCACCAGCATGGTCTAGGCCTTGTCTCTGGTGCAACGAACGAAAGGATAGCAACTATCCTATATCCAATGTATGAGATCTATCGAACTAAGAAAGCGCGGAAGCGACATCTATTACCAGAATCGACCACTGCTACAGTGTATAGCAGCTATTGGTGTGACCGCCAACCAAAGAATAATAATAATAATAATAATAATAATAATAATAATAATAATAATAATAATAATATTCATTTACTACTAAAACACAATATAAAGAAGGAATAAATAATTATGAAACAAAGGTCCATAGAAGGCTCTACATGGACCATTAATGTTACAAATTGTGCAAGCTCCTCATACCAGCCGCGGTGTCCTGGCATTTAGGCTTCCACCTGCGGGGCTGTTTTGTTGTAAAAAAATATTAAATGTATGAGTAACGATATAACTGTTGTTTACATTTACTGTTAATTTGTGTAAGTTTGGTCTTATCAAAGAAAAAATCGGATGACTTTGAAAAATGAAATGTTATCTTCACCGATTTCTTTGTTACGCACAGAGAAGTCGCTTATGTTGGTGCATAATATTAACCTGTCTCACCAAAGACACTGACTATACCAAGTGACTCATTGTGAACCTTTCACAGTCAATTAGAATCCTATTTACACTGAAAGACCCACTTGGCAGTTCATTCAAGGACATCATATTGAAAAAATAACGGAGGTTTCGAAATAGTGATAATGATATACGCATACGCCAAGTGCAAAAGGATATGTAATGCACTGCACTTGATGAAAAAAATGTTACCTACCATGTTGTGTGTGAATTGTGTGCCATTATTATTATTGTATGGTTATTCGCGAGAATTATACTGTAATTAATTTTGTTGTATAACAACTGCTGGTCTCATTTGAATATAATGAAAGTGTGTATCTTTGTGTACATAGGCCAAGAAATAGGAAGATTTTCTATTAGAAAATCCAACAATTTGGGATTCAGTAAGTTTTTTGGCGGTATCGTTGAATTATTGTTTCCTAATAATAACTTAAAATGTTATGTAAGGTAATAGAAATAATTGCATAGTGAGTTAAATTCATCACTTTAGTAATGTTTTTTTAAATGGAATGAAGGTCACGTGTACTTTATTTTGAAGCTCCTTATGAGCAGTTCATAGCGCTGGAATATAAAATCACTACCTTTCAAAATGGCGGTTTGACAGGGTGTCAAAGTTGTGCATTCTTGTACATTAAGGGCTCGCGCAGACACAGTGGCAGTCAGACCACGCCGTTCGCAAGATGGCTTCCATAGAAAAATTAATTGATTTTTTAAGGGAAAGGCGTTTTTTATATGATCTTTTAAAAAATGCAGCATGGCTTGAAATAGCAACTAAAATGGGAAAATACTGCCAATCTTTCTTTTGTATATATTGCATTTCTCCAGTTTGTGTCTTGTTTTTCTATTTCCTTTTTTATATAATCATGCAATTCATTGAAACTAGTTTATGACATTCGGAAGTAAATAAAAATCGTTCATCTTCAAGCAATGAAGCAAACAGGACACTGAATTCCCCTTTTTCTTCTCTCTACAATTAATCGGATGCACCCAGCATGTTTTTCTTATTATACTCTTCAAAACTCAACAAAAGCAACGCTTCGTCTTCTGAAGACGGACTATTGAAATACATATTTCACCTACAAGTAATCTTCGTAAAATGGAACGCAGTGTTCGTGACTGCCTCCTGATTGTGTTAGAACTCGTAAGAAGAATTGACCGGACGAACGCGGCTTGAACGCTGAACGCTGAACGGTTGTCAGTCAGCGCGAGTTCTAAATCGCTTAACTGAAAAATTCATTATTTAAGAGCCGTATCGTCAGTCGTTTCTACAATTATTTTAGGATGCCTTTATGGCCTCCTCCTATCAAAATGATAGCCTTTTCTTTGCTTCAGAAGGACTGGGGTATTTCTAGATTTCTACTGTCTTGTGTCAGCGTCTCCTATTGTGAGGCTATGTTTTCTTTTCGGATTTTAGGAAATTTCAGGCTGATATAACAGATAATACAAATCAAAAGCAAGAACAATTCAATGCAAATAGATACTTGTAAGATAACCAAAAACTATGGAAATCAAGGAGACCATAAGGCCGTCCTACAATTGTAGGAACGACTGACGATACAACCCTAAATGTATATTAATATTTTTCTTTTCTGAATGTGTGCTAAAATATGAGACATCCATATTAAACAATGACAATATTTTCACATTTTTAAGTAGATTTTTTTGGATATGATATACTATAGTGTTTTGATGATTGATTGTTGAGTTATAAGCGACCCAATGTACAAAAACGGTCAACTTTAACAGCCCGGCAAATCGTTTTGAAATATAGTGATTGTATATCTCCCAAGGAGTTCCAAAATCAGGTATCACAAGACTCTCCGTTTCATTTAAGAAGTGTTCCAAGATGGCGGCCATCCGTAATGTTTAACGGCCAAATTGACTCTAAAATTCATGCATCAATTTCGTAGACCAGTACAGTTTTTTTACTTGAGCGGCAGCGAATACAATGTCTGGAGACTGAAACTGAAATGGTATAGATGACCTTTGAATGAATAAAGAGGCTAATTTCTCAAACGCTAATATCGTCCTGGTTTCCTAGGGTCCTACTCCGTCTTATACTTTTTGGTTGTAACGTACTATACACTTCCTAAACATATCTAATTTGCAGAATCAGAAGCTTGGTAAGAACCTTGACTGAAACATGTTGATTTACTTCAATCGTACAGGCGACTAGGCAACCAAAACGCCTAGTTCCGGTCAAGAGGTGTATAAAAATGGGATTGTTAGGTAAACACAAACAATGGCTGAGAGCTGTCGTCCTTCTAAGAAGCCACTAATACAAATCATTCTGATTTACATTTACATAGGAGTTAATTTGGATTCTGAACAGCATGTTCTTTTTTCTTTTCTTGGTATCAGTGTTGTAGAATGCACATATTTATTGTCTTGTCTGTCTTGATGCAGCGGTAGCTATATGGATTGTATTACTTTGTAGTGTGTCTTTGCAATGCTTGTTCTGGTTTTGTTGCGCTAAAACCGAATCCGTGTTTCAAATATCTCAAATTGCTCTAGTTTCCAAGATACCCTAACCTGAAAGTGCAAAATAACGATTTTCCCCGTATTTGAGGTTATGTAACATGATCAACTATATTTTTCCCTGAAAAGCATAGACATCGTCCGAAAGTATAAGCTTTGCCCTTTCAAATGCCGTTGAGTTTGCTTATACATTTTTTTCACTGAGATATGGCCCCATGACATGTAATTTTTCTGAATTCCACTGCATTTGATACTCTACACGTTATGATTACTTGTGGATCAGACTTGTGCTTTGGATTATGGTTCAAAAAAAATTTAATAGCAAGATAATGTATTTTAATGAAATAAAACCTGCCAACTAAAAAATCCATAAATCTTCAACACTGGATCCATAAAATATCTAAACCTTACCAAAGCCAAGAACCCACCCTACCCTATCAAGGCCAAATTTAGCGATCTTACTTTGGAAGGCACATTTTTTTCAAATTTTTCTTTTGATAAAAGTTAACCGACAGCGGTATTACGTAACTTGATGTTATATTGATTTTTTACAATTGTTGGTTTGTTTTGACATGTACGTTTTCCTGTGAAATGTCACCTTTGAACTAGCTGACATTCACTTCATGCTCACTTATAGTAGACACGGAATGAAATAGCGGCACACTAGCGGCTACTTAGCGCACAAGCTTACATTTTACTGATTTTGTTGACAATACAGGGTGACCGCAAAGTTGGGGTTTTCCTTTTCAGACAGAACTACGCTTGATATAACAAAGCTAATGTGTGGTGAAACGTGAACGAACAAGTAAAAGATATAAATGAAAAAATACTCATTGTTCAGTTGAATTGAAATTCCAAGTACGGTTCTGTCGTAAAATCCGTATTTGCATCGTAGTCGTACGTCACGTCGTATAACTGTACGCTGGCGCTGTGAACGTGATCGAGGGATAGGACAGGACCGGCTTCGGTTTGGTTCAGGTTTGATTGAGTTTGCGGAGCCCAATATCTCGGTTCTCTTAAGGCATTGGTGTATATACTACTAAGAAAATCCAATTTGACGGACACTCTGTATATACATTTTTTCGTAAAACCCTACCAATCCAGATCAGAAAAATGAAAATTTCAAAGTGTCATATCTTATCGAAAGTAAAAGATATTTAAGTAAACTAAACGACACTTGAAAGGCTTCGTCTTTAAGAAACTGTCCATGGTTATTTAAAAAAATAATTCACTTATGCTACATGATCTCAAACATAAACAAAAATCGCTAATTTTACAGTTTTAGATTATGATACTTCGTAAAATTCAGCTAATTGAGAAATTTGGATTACGGATTCGGATTCAACGCTTGAAGAACTATCGGGAATGTATACTCTGATTTCCGTGCTTACTTTGACGGCCTAAGCGATCTGCCAAAATCACAACGTTTAGGTTCAGTTGTACATTATCCCCAGATGTTACCCAAAATTGGATCATTACCCATCCAAAACTGTTAAAAAGGTGGTGATGTGACTAGCAGAGTTCACCTTATATTAGCTATAAACGTCCGACTCTCCCCTTTGAATGGATTTTCGTGTTGTTGGGCTGGCTATGGCACATGCATAGGTGTGTCTCTCGGTCTCATATTATAGAAATGCTTTCTTTGGTAATACTGTTCAGTAACCATGCCGTAGCAAAACTGTTATCTCTGGAATAACTAGTGAAAGTACATACATTATATTTTCTGATCATTAGGCAAGTATTCGCTCTTAATTTGTTAATTCTGTTCCACATGAAATAATATTTCTGTGGTGTAGAATTAACTTCTATAATATTTATAAAAGAATATTTACATCTACATGAGTTAACCTTTGAGTTATTTGTTGATGATGCAACCCATCTGCATAAGTACATACATTTTTAAATAATTTATGCTTTTCTAACTGAAGAATCTTACGCAACTTAATTTTCATCTTCCTTCTTCATATAGATAATAAATTAATATAACCTTCAAAAGTCATGCTTATCATACGTAACATAAAAAATCGCCTTATACTTTCAGAGGCTCTACTGTTATTCACAATGAAGCATAAACTAATATATTAACTTCTTGCTTACGTTTAACTAGACTTCTAGTTCAAAATCTCGATGCAGCGATATAGTTCAAATCTGAATGTTTACACTTACCGACAAGTCTCATCATACATGCGACAGAATGGCCTATAAAGGTCTACAAATCACCCTAATAATTTGGTAGCCTTTTTGTATGGGCCTAAATACGCATGAAGAATTTGAGGATGATGATTCCTTTGGAATTGTTGTAGATTGGTATACCTACCTAGACAAATTTACGAGCGACAAAAGTACTTCCAGACAATGGATAGCTCCATGAGGATCGATAAACTTGACGAAAAAATGTAAATACCAGCAAAAGCATTTTCTCTTCATTAGTGAAATGTGTAGTATGAGATCTCTTCATGATAGTAAACATTTCAACATCACAGAAACACTCTCAAAGCGTTGAATCACAAATGCACAAAACCATCATGGTTACTGAATATTTCCGTTTGGTTCAAAGTGATGTAAAATCATATTGAATGTTAAAACATTTCTTCTTTTCCAGCTCGTTTAATCTGAAGAGTATCTTTGCATAACCTAAATTATGAACGAACACAAAATAAATCAACACAAATTACAGTAACAGAAAAGTCAAAAAACAACTAAAGGATACCTATACCCTATTCGTAGTCCATTTACGCCCCGGCACAACAAAGATGCAGCGCGGCAAAACGGCAGCCGCCTAAGCGTTGCAATAGCTATTGGTCATTCGGCTATAAAACTACGAACAAGAGCAGGATTCGAAAGGATAAAACTCATGATCGGGGTATCGCCGGCATGCCGACGCCGGCAGTTGCTGTTCATATTCGGTGCATGCATAGCGTGTGTTTATACGTTAGCATTTAGTCTACAGATACCGCAGATGAAACTGAGAATAACTTCATCACTGACTTGAACACCCAGCTCATGTAAGGGGTAAATTTACCACATAGGCTACAGGTTAAACGGCAAGATAGGTTTGTTTCGACAGTGCGAGTGAGACTGGGTATATCAAAATTTTTAAAAATCTAAATAACGAATTTTGATTGAAAATCAACTTTGCCGTTCCTATTCTACGGATTGAATCTTTAACGGCTTGACGAATTTTGACATCGGAGGTGTCCTCCAGATTTGTCTTGGCAAGTGCGAGTGGCACTGAGTAGACTAAAATTTTAAAATATTGAAGTGGCGAAGTTTAATAAATGAAGCTTAATTCTTTTCGGTTACGGCCAGCGGATTTTTTGTATACTATAAGAATATACTTGTAGATAATGTATACGTGACCAAGATACGCGAAACCTTTCATAAAATGACGAAATTATACTCCTGAAGTAAGAATTATAGAGAATTTTTCGGATGCTTCTGGTAATTAAGGTAGATATGGAAAAACTTGACTGAAAATCAGTGGGCTTGTAAATAAAATTAATTTTTGGCTTTAATTCTGTAATCTAGTAATCTTATAATCCAACCCAATGGCATTCTATCATGATGCGTCGCTTGTGAAAAAGGCCTGTGACCTAATTTCAGGACACTAAACAACTAATTTTCCTATCACTGCTTGGAGCTATAGTCTCTTTGTCAAAGTTTAAATTTTGTTTTCGAGGGAAATATAACTTTCACGAAATTTTCGATATGGTTGAAGTACAATCTCACATTGAAAATAGTTTCTTTTTCAAATACTTAGAGCACCTGTCCTCACCGAGTAATCTTATAAACCAGCCCAATTGCATTTTAATCGTGATGTGTCCCTTATGGAAAAAAGATTGTGTCTTGTCCAAATACCTAGATAAAATGCTAACACCTAGTAATCTTATAAACCAACCCCAATCGCATTTTATCATGATGAGTACCTTGTCCTTTCAGTGCGTGAAGCTAACGTATCTTTTTATCAAGTTTTATTTTGTTTTCGAAGAAAATATAAATTTCACGGAACTTTCGATATGGTCGAAGTATCTGACCAATTGAACATAGCTTTCTTGTCAAATACCTAGAGAAAAGGCTAACACGTGTAAGTACTCACCTAGTAATCTCATAAACTAAAAGCAATGGCATTTTATCGTGATGAGTCCCGTGTGGAATAAGGCTTGTGTCCTAATTCCAGGACACTAGACAACTCATTGTCCTATCATTGCTTGAAGCTAACGTCACTTTTTAACAAAAGTTTTCAAATTGTTTTCGAATAAATATAACTTTCACGAACTTTCCGATATGGTCGAAGTATATCCCACCGATTGAAGATAGTTTTCTTCTCAAATACCTACAGAAAATGCTAACATCTATAGGTACTCACCTAGTAATCTTGTAAACCAACCCCAATGGCATTTTATCGTGATGAGTCGCTTGTGGAAAAAGCTTGTGTCCTAGTTGCAGAACACTAGACAACTCATTTTCCTATCACTGCTTGAAGCTAACGTATCTCTTTAACAAAAGCTTTATTTTGTTTTCGAAGAAAATATAACTTTCACGTAATGCTCGATATGGTCGAAGTATATCTATCTCAAAGATTGAAGATAATTTTCATGTCAAATATTCTTTTTTTTTCGAAGAAAATAGTTAATCTTTCTCGCGAGTTACCGACCTGGGTAAACAAACCGAGTGTGCGTTCGCGGATTGTGCGGAGCAAACAGTCGCGTGTCACGAGCCGTTTGCAAGGAGCCCCTCCGACGGTGGACGACGGCGCGTACAGGTGAATAGTCAAAGTCAAAAGTCAGGTGGCAAAGCCGCGTAGAAGGAGACAAGGAGAGTGAAAAGCGCACCGTGAAGTGGCGATGTCGCGTCGTAGGTAGCGCCACGGCGGATGTCGTCGCCTTGGGTCATTGGTTGTTATGAGCGAAAAACCCCAGCCAAAGGAGGTCGACAGTCGCGTAGATTGAGCTGTTTGGTTTGCTCTGGGGGCGGACACTCTCCTCAAACAAATAAAGTCATATTATTTGGATGCATTTCTACTTCGCCGCATAGGCAGAAGTCTAAATAAAAGGGTACCACGGCTGTTCTATAAAGCTTAACAAGACCTAGTTAATCCGATTTTTGAACTGCCTAAGGTTAGCAGAACTAGGAACAAGCCTTCTCAGGTAGATTGTTCCACAATCTTGGACACTCTATGAAGAAAGGAGTGGTCGTACTGGGCAGTTCAGGATGTATGAAGTTCGACAGGATGGGAGGCCGAAGTCAGGCGCATCTGTCTAGTAGGCACATGGCGCGGCGGCATCATGGAGAAGCGCCCTTCGAGGCGCAATGTCCGTTAACATAGCTGTGGGTGCGAAATGGTCCCCCCGACGGTCTGTTATAGAAGCGTCATCGATTAGTTGGACAACTCTCCTCTGAACAACATGAGGAGGTATGTGGAGAAAATTACTTGCTAGCCCTAAACAAATAGCATAGCTCTTTCCCAGCAATTGTCACGATTGACGAGGTGTGTTCGTGACGGATCAAGTAAATATAACGAAGCGGTCCGCACTGTCAAAGGACCAGCACTAAGCTGAAAGTAACATTCAGGCATAAGACCGCTCGACAACAACAAAGCTTCTGGTCTGTACTTGATTCCTGCCGTTGGATTGAGGAGGTGTGAAGAGGTGTGCAGCGGAGATTCTCCAGTTCTTTTCACGTCTCTTCCAGATGTCTTACGAATCCGGCACCTTCCCGAAAACTGGAAATTTCTCATGTCAACCTATTCCAAGAAGAGATCTTGGACCGGCCCTTACAACTACGGGACTATAGCTCTGCTTTCTGTTATAAGTAATGGTGATGTAGAGGTGCATAGATCGCGAGCTTCTGGAGTACCTCGAACGTCACGGCTTGATTAGCGACAGACAGTATTCGGCACCTGCGATCCACATTAAACCTCCTAGCTTACATCACGCAATTGTGGAGTGAGCTCATCCACTCCTATGATGAGGCTCATGTCGTTGCTCTTGATATGACGTAAGCGTTCGATTAGCTGTGGCATGCTGGCCTCTTATGCAAACTTGCGTCCATTGCCTCTCAGAGAAGCTTTGCAGATGGGTGGCTGATTTCCTCTCTGGCCGCAAGATATCCGTCGTAATTGACGGGTTCTCCTCTTCAACCCAAAACGTCGACGTGAGGGTTTACTAGGGATCGGAAGTATTTTCCCCACATGACCTCCTCACTCTATACAAGTCCTAGATACAACCTATCCTCCATTATTGTTTAAATGTTTGGTGTGCTGTCGCCCCGACTACATTATCCTTGCTCGATGTTGTTCAGAGAAGAGTTCAGAGAAGATTTGTTCTAACAGATACTCTCAGGACACTTTCGCACCGGCGGACATTGGCGATCTAGCTCTCTTTACCGCTACACCAATGGGCTGTGTTCCTCAGAGTTTTCCTCCATGATGCTGCCACTCGATGTGAATACCTGTCAGACCCGCCTGACTTCCGCCTCCCATCCTAGGGTGTCAAGATTGCGGAACAATCTACAAGACGAGGCTTCTCCCAGTTCAACTAACCTTGGGCAGTTCAAACATCGGACTAACAAAGTTTCTTTGTCCTTGATAAGCCAAAATGAACGCCTCTTTGGTAGAACCGGCCATCCATCGAAACCAGATGAGCATTAGTGGCGGATCTTGTTAGTCCAAGATAACAGAACTGTGTTTTGGATCATTATATGCACCATATTATTGCGTTCCCAAGCAATTTTAACCTCTAGATCTCTCGTTAGAGACGGAGTTGCTTGTAATCTTCTCTCCCACTCACCGGCAGAAATCGACTTGGCACTCTGAATTCCTGCATGTAGATGTTTGTCATTAACAAAGCTGTGGATCGGATTGATCGTACAGGAAAGGAGGTGGTTGATACATAATTTAAAGGTCAAACTTCCCGAATACGTTTACCCAGTCCTCTTAAGAAACAATCTATGATGAAAGGTGGTCCACCAATCATAGCTATCTCAAAATAGGTATAGAAAGCTCTAGCAAAAGATTGTCTCCAGAAAACGACTTCATATAGAATTTGCATTCCTAAACTATTATTTATGTTAGCTTGCTAAACGATTCCTATATACTGTGCGGATTATCTGTTCGAAAAAAAATATCACGACTAATACCACCAACATCTTTTATGTAAATAAATTATACTTTTCTTTGATTTGCAGGTATCTTAATTATCATCCACGATGTCTCGAGAAACATACTTATCCTTACCATTTTTGAAAATAGGTATTTACCTGCGAATGATTATCCATGCAAAAACGAGCATTCAAATATTTGCTTAAATATATTCTCACCGGATACAAAAGTCACCTTTTTAATAGCTTGAAACCATAATTTTAACAATTCAAGGCAAAATTTCAGCCCACCTCTTCAGACACATCAAAGTTCGTTCAACTATCGTTCATAGATATGAAAACAATTACTAGTGTTTTTGTACGGAGTGGTCCCATTTTACCTCACATGCTATAGGCGAGGAAGTATTGTATTAGGAAAGAAATAAGAGAGAATAGGTTTTTTGATGTTAAATAGCAAGTAGGAAAAACCCTGTCTGCCTGCTATTCATTGCCCCTACTATAACTTTGAAACTACCGCTCAGATTTTGATGGAATTTCAACACAATGTCACTACCATACCAAGGACAAAAAAGGTTTGTAGATTTTAAAAATAAATTCAGTGGTAGCGGAGCTAGAGGCAAAAAATGAAAAAAGTCGCTCATACATTTCTACGTTTCACAGACTCTTGATCATTCTCAGAAAAATTCTGGTGCTTAGTTGTAGGGGGTACGGAAGCTGTAAATGCTGCATGCTTTTTATTGCTCAGGAAGCTGTGATCCCGAATCCTCGAACGCCGTCGCTGTCCAGGGCGCAGTGTCATCGTCGACGATGGATGACCAGCCCCTACAAAAGTCGTCCAGAGATTATTGACAATTTATATCAAAGCCAATTTTTTCAATAAAGTTTGAAATTAAAATTCAATTACATTCAGTCTATAACACTGCAAAATTGACTCAGATACATGCAAATTTTTACTTCCCACGCATAGTGGCGAGGAAGTATTGTAATTGCGAAAATTTTCGGAAAGAAGATTATGTTTTTTGGATGTTATATGACAGTACAACACAAAAACCATGTCCATTATTTCGGTCGGTCTGTCCCTCAGTCTGTTCGAAAATCTTTGGACGTCCTATAACTCGGATTTTGATGAAATTTTCACACAAGGTTACTACTATGCCAAAGACGAACTTTTTTAAAATCGGTCCAGCTAGGGACAAAAACACGAAAAAAAAAAATCTTCAAAACTTCGTTTGTTGACATTTCAGATGCTCCAGAACATTTTCAGAAACATTCTGTAGAGGTTAAAAATCGGGAATTGTAGTGAGTGGGGAAAAGTTTATCCCATTTTATTGGTAGCAGTATATTTATACGCTTCCAACATCAGTACTTTCAAGCAACTAAAAATACACATTTCACACAGCAAAGATTTTCCCTACATTCGCCGTTATAACAGAATATTTATAGACCGGTCACGCGGTCGGTCGGAACGATGCGATGCAACGGCGACTTTCTTAAGCCAAACCCTGTCTTGCGTGTTTTTCACTGATATCTACTCATTCTTCTCTACGCCCTTATATCAAGGTACGAGGATTTCCATAGTCGTCCAATTCTAAAGATACTAGAGCGTGCAAAAACTAACTCAAATACTACACGAGTAGATGATATCTATTTGACGCCATTTTTAGTGGGTACAGGAACGACGAATCCAGATCATTGTCCATAAAAGCAATCTGACATAGGAATCTCTAAAATATTCTGAAGTAGAGACGTCAGTAGATACACAAAGCAGTTCATAGGTGATCCAAACATGGCTATTGAACCAAAAGAGAGAGTCGCTTAATCTTCTGGTTGGAATATCCATATTTTGACCTTCATTCTAAAGTCTGGTGTAGGTTCGACATCAAATTTTAATACTAGTTCTGTTGTTAGTTTTATTGTTGGTCTACAGGCTAAATAGACCCGATTAGGGACACTCTGTATACCGTCGACGTCTATTGTTAAAAATGGCATAATCGCCATATTCAGACGACCCGATAGCAACTATATCAAGAAATGACAAAAAATAGAGTGTGGGGTCGTCAGAAAGTCGTTATATGAATCTACTGGTATGCGCAGTAATTAAAGAATGCTGTTAGAAAGATATATGTAGTTAATTCCACTTACTACTTGAATTAATTTACTGATATTAAATTTAAACTTGTTCTAGTTAGCAGAGGTCGGTGAAGGAAATTTCTTATTTTTATTTAGTTGGGGGAAATTCTTCATAAAATACGATAATTTCTAAGGTTTTATGATGTTCCCATAATATTAGTATTCGTAATCAGAGGTCTGAATTACAACATTAATATATGAGTTTATGATCGAATGATTCCAGTCTATAATGCTTACGCTTACAGTTAGAATTTATAATTTGATCATTTTGGGGCTCAGGAATGTACCAAAAGCTAGTCCTAACCCATAGTCGAATTGTTTAACAAGAAAGCCACTAGTTTTGTTAAATATGGGTGTTAAGCAGTCACAGTAGAGTGATACATGTTAAAAATAGCTTCAGGATGTACTGAAACGTTGAAAGGGCGGATTCAAGATTTCGTTTAGGGGAGGGGACGCAACGAAATTTGAGGCTGGTAATTTTTCTACCTCAGTGGAACTTCTAGAATTTATCCTATTATTGCTCCTTAAATCCATTGTGTTCTATGTGTTCAATGCCAACTTGAAAAAAAAAGTGCTCAGAAATCCTCAGAAAGGCAATATTTTATTAAGTATATGAGAACAAAAGAATTACGTGGCATTTATAACATAAAAAACTTCATTGCTCTGTTAACCAAAAAAACATTTTGAGGGACCACGAGGCATATTCCAGCCATTCCACACAAAACAATGTATTTGATGGCGAAAAATTCATATTATCGTATGGACGCTAGACGAGACCAAGAAGCATGTCTATAGACCATCTATAGATCGTGTCTTGAGACCGTCTCCATTCTGCCTATATACAAATTGCGCAACGGGGTCTACTAGTGTGTACTAAGCTTAAGGATTAATACTCTGAACTACCCAACGTAAACGCGTAAATACTGACACAATCAAGCACTGTTATATCAGCAGGAGATAAAAATATCAATAGGTATAGTCAATTATTTTTTGAAATTCTATAGATGTTATTCTTCAGACTTTCGTTGTCGAACTTAGATTTACGGCATAGTTGTTGTTTTCTCAGTTTTCCAATCGGTGTTGATCGCATGTAAAAATGTTGGAAATGTTCGGAAAAAACTATATATGTTAGATCGTAATTATTTTGATAATGTATGTTTGTACGAAACAAGAACAGGAATACAGCGCTGTATATATTCACATATAGTGCAGAAGCTCTGTGACTTAAACGAATTTCAATATAGCAACATAAATAGAAACGTACCGGGAAGAAATGCGGGACGTGTGGTATTGACTTTGAGCATCGATCGACGCATTTTCTAGACAGGCTACAGGCGCACCGCTAAGTAAATCTAGTAAATGTATATTTCCAGTGTAGGCGTTCATCTAATAGTCTAATCATATTAGCAAATTTCCCCGAAATAATTGCAAAGTCCAGTTTTATTGGTGCACGTTGTTCAAGGACGCATTTTAAACATGGACTCATAAAATGGTTACACCAATTTTTGTGGGAAAACTTTTTATTTGACAACAAAGAATGAGAAATCGTTTTTTTGGGATTCAATCGAAAGTGTTGACAGGAACGAAAAAACTTTTTAGGTAAGATTTTTAGGTATTATGATTCCTACAGAATGACTAATAGCAAAAATGTTATGGCCGAAAAACCAGGCAAAATGCAGGTTTTGGCACTTGTTGATAATGCGACGATAATTTTACGCAACTACTTGAAATTCTTGTGAAATCAGCAGGATTCATACTTCTGAATAACAACAGCAAAATTGGAGTATGATGGACAAGTAGTTTTTTGAGAATATCTAATTGTTTTATCCCAAAACACCTGTTTTTCGGACATCACTACTAGTTATATACGGATTAGTTTACAGCAAAATACACTAATTTACCTTGCCGATATGAATTACAAACCATTCCGAAAGATAAATTAATGTTATTTTTATGCGAAAAACAAAGCTGACATTTTTTCTTCAAAGCAAATTCAAACATTTCGTATTTGTGAGTAATTGAGCAAATGCGCTACGATATTCGAAATATACTAAGTGACATATAAATCCGAACACCCAGTTTAAATGGTTTTATTTTAATAAATTTTGTTAATAGTACTTAATGAAGCCATAATAAGTAAATGATAAAAATTTCAAAATGATTGCACTCCTTTAAGCCCTTTGACCTTTAATAATGTGTGGATGCACCCTGATGTGCTACGTATTCTCCAACGCGTCTAGGCATGCTTCTGATCAGGTGGTCAATGTCCTCCTGTGGTATCTCATTCCAGGCAACCACCAACTCCTCTCGAAGTGCTTCTAGAGTCTGAGGAGGACGTTGCAAATTGAGCAATCTCCTACCCATCATATCCCACACGTGCTCAATTGGGGATAAGTCGGGAGATCTTGGTGGCCATGGTAACAATGTGACATCATTATGTTGAAAGAAGTCTATTGTGACTCTTGCAACTTGTGGTCGGGCATTATCTTGTTGGAAAGTTGGATCTGCCAGGGTGTCAAGATAGGGTAAAAGATGGGGTTCTAGAACTTCGTGGATATAACGCTGCGCGTTCATGTTACCTCTGATGAAGATTAAAGGTGACCTGGAACCATAAGCTATAGCACCCCAAACCATAACTCCAACAGTGTGATGAACATTTCTTCCAACAAAAAACTGTGGATTCCTCCTTTCACCACGTCGCCTTCTAAACCCTGGCACGAATATCGTGCATGCCTAAACAAAATCGAGACTCGTCACTAAAGACAATACTGTTCCATTCCTGATCCCAGAGTGACCGTTGTCTGCACCACTCAAGGCGATTACGTCGGTGTTCTCGAGTTAAAGGAAGGACCCAGTGTGGGCGGTATGAAAACAAGCCAAAACTTCTCATTCGTCGGTAAACACTTCGCATGCCAATAGGTCTTCCGTGTTCTGCAAACCATTCACTTGCAATGGACCTGGTAGTGGAGAAACGGTCCCTTAAGGCCAATAATCTTAGGCGGCGATCTTCACGGTCTGTAGTTCTACGGCGGCGTCCAGTGCCCCTTGCTCTTTGCGTACGGCCTTCTCGAAGCCATGCCTGATAACACCTAATCACAGTGTCTACACTTCTTTGCACTCTAACTGCAACTGCCCGAAAAGAAAGTCCAGCTTCCCGAAGTCCCACTATACGGCCCCTATCAAACTCACTAAGTTGACGAAATCGTACAGGTCTCCGTACTCTAGGCATCGTAGCCGATCGTAAAGGATGTCAAAAACCAAAATCCGCCAACGTTGATTCTTTACTGCGGCTGAAATATTCATTTTTAGAGCGTTAGTGAATTAAAAAAAAGCAGTATAAAAACCGGAATGTCCAACTGATAAGGCTGAAAATTTGTTCACTTGTTATTTACAGTAAGATAA